>VZTV01080077.1:0-90157 GCA_013400875.1 Anhinga rufa
TTTTTTTGTTTTGTTTTTCTGGGTAATCAAGGTTAATTTTTTTTAGACTCCCTTTCCGACTTATTTTATGGTTGCTTCTCTTCTGAGTGTTAATTTGCAAGGTTACGTCTTGTTTAACTTTCCCCATTGTACGCGTGTCTTTAGCCTGTTTTTCTGTGTGTTACTTTCAGGGGAAGTGGAAGGGGAAAATAATCCTGCGTCACTGAAAAGAATACAAGCATTGTGATGTCTGCTCCGTATCATCAGGTGGCCCTTTTGCACTGGGAGAAACACAGCTTTCCAAAAGCCAATATCCAGCAGGAACCCTTCATGGGGCTGATACTTTGAACTTTGCTGTTCTTCATCCCTACTTCCCCATGTTTTTCTTCCCCAGCAATATGTCAACTTGCAGACTCTGGCAAGAGTGCAATTGTGCACTTGAAACTCATGAGTTAAACTCCCCCCAGATGGAGACTTTTTAAAGAAAGCCCATGACATTCAGCAACATGGTTTTTTTTTGTGGTGTATATATATATTTTTTTTTTTGTTGTTGTTGTGGCAAAGCAGTGCTTAGGGGATTTTCTCCTCGCCCCATCAGACTCTTGCATTTTAGGGCTCATCTTCATTTCATTCATCTCATGGAGTCTGTGGGTATCTGTTACTGGTGATGAAAATGGGACACTGGGGTTTCTGCATTTAAATGTGGGCAGCTTGGTCGCCTCTTCTGCAACGAGAGGCTAGAAAAATACGCTTATCCCTTACTGCCAGTGCAGTGTAGCTGGGTTTGGGCTTTCTCACGCAGCCTCCAGGTTGGGTACTATTTAGGGCTGTCAGACCACTTACAACCCACCTTTTGGTGCATTTTTTTTCCCGCAGAAAATAAGTTATGACAAATCTGTAAGCATCTATTCTCTCCATCGCCATCACACATCACTTTGATTGTTAGGTAAACACTGCTCCTCGGGATGCACCAGCATCACAGGCCTCCTAATTTGTTGCACTTGAGTTTTTTTGTAAATATTCTCTTTGTGGATATAAAATGGTAAGCAGATGTCAATCAGAAAATGTGCTTTATAGGCACTCTTTTGTTTGACAGAACTTTGAAGAGCGGATACATATTGCCTAGTAGTTTTTATTTTTAAAGCTATTTATTTTAACAAATCAAAAGTAAAAAAAAAAAATTAGTCTTTCACCAAAATTGTAATTTATATTGCAAGTCTTTATTTTAGCCAGTCATCCCCAGTCCCTTATTCAGCTTAGAGTTGCATGTTCACCCACTAAACACCTATATGTACATACAGAGATGTGTGTACATATGCTGGGTGAATGGCAAGTGTGGCACTGGGCCCTAAAACGGTCACCCTAAATAAAATCTGGCTTTTCCACATCAGGAGGGCTTTTGGCCACTGATTTTAGTGGATGTGGACCACATCCTTCTAGTCTGGCTCAAGCCCAATGGAGTCCCCTTGATTTTGCCGAGAGCGGGGAGTGCTGTCGTCTGAACTGAAGCCTCATACTCGGGCATCTGATTTTGGCTGAAACTTCATGTACATTTTAATGACCTCTAAACTAAATTTGCCAAATGACTTCCTAATCTTCAAAACTCTCTTTGCCACTTCTACCGTTAATAAATAATGCTGCAGAAAAGCTGCTCTAAAGCAGGGAGGAATCACAGAGGGGAGCTCTTATCAGTATATTTCCTTATCAAAAGCTTTATGTGGCACCTCTGGAATCAATAGGAGATTTGTCACTGATTTCAGTAGGAATACCTTGCTTTAAAAGAAGAATCGGACAAATCCCTTCCTCTCTGTACATTTGATATATGGCACAGGATGCACAGTTTTCTCCAGCGCTTCCCAAGTTCGTAATTCGCATTTCACCTTAATGCCACTTTGTGAATCTATTGGTAGCCAGAAGCACTCCATCAGGGTTACAGAGTTTTGCCTAGCTTTTGATGATTATAATTTTTTTTTAAAGTAGCATTTAGTTATTTTTACTTAGGTGCCACATGGGTGGGTTGGTACCAGCCTGCCACGGGAGCAAAGTCATATTTTTAAGAGACTAAGAGAATACATCAAAACTCTGCTAGCAGTTTCATGGATGGGGGGATATTTGGTTAAATAGATGTTTATCTGGGAAAGTCATCATCTGGCTAGCAGCATACTGAATGTTTCTAAGCAGCTAACTTATGTATACTAAACAAATTTGGTTTGGCTGCAGCTAGAGCTGCCCTGTGGAAATTCTCAACATACATTTGTTTGATTGAGCTGTCATTTTCAGTTGATCTGCTGATGATCTGTGTCACTTTGTTTAAATGTCCTGGTGGTTTTTTTTTTTATACAGTGCAAAACCAGTCCGCTTTCTGTGATGGATTAAATTGAGGTGAAATTCGAGAGTTACTCCTGTTTTCGATTTCTGTGCTCTGAGACAGGTGGGATGGAATGACAAAGAACTTCACACACAAACACATTAAAACCAAAATGGAGTGGATGCCCTTATGATTTAAAACATCCGTAGATGTGTCAACTGCCAAATGCTCCTGTTCAAAGAAGTTGCTGGGATTTGCACTTTAAACAACAAATGGTATTTATTTGGTCTATCCCGTTCAACTGAAATACCTGGACAAAACTGATGTTGAGCTCTTTATTTTTTTTTTTTCCTCCTGCAAAATTCCCTGTGGGTGTATAAGTGCCAGGGGTTTGGCCTCTGGTGAGAGAATGCAAGGTTAACCCTGAGACGAAGTCCTGGGTGAACAGCAGGGAATGGAAGCAGGCTCTCCTGCATGGTGGGAGTCTGTCAGACCAGTCTGGGAACTGGGCAGCACCTCTGGTGGTCTCTGCTCTGGACACATGCTTTTTGCAGGCACTTTCTAATAGACCAAATCTCCTCTTGGACCACAGCACTTGGTTCAGGGTTTTTTTTGCATTTTGGGAAGTATAGCTCAAGCTTTGGCCTATTGATTGTGCTCCCTTGAGGCTGGTACGTGTGAGTTCCTGGTGCTCCCATTGATCTTGGAGAGGAGTGGTGATGGCTCCAGCGGGGAAAGCGGGATGGTGCGGTGCGAGGGGGGCGCAGCCAGCTCTGAGCATGGTACCTGGGAGAGAATCCCATAGCTAGGCTCAGCCCCTAACCCCACCTTCCTCCAGCTGACCTTTCTGTAGCCTCAGTCCAGAGCCCTCCCTACAATGCAGCTTTTTCCTGTACCCAACGTGGGCTCTTGTGCAAGGCCCACCAGATTTCAGTCTTTGCTTTAGAGCTCTTCGAATGCTCACTTTGCTGTTTCCCAGCTTTACCCATGTGGGCTGTGGTCCGTATGCAAACCACGAACTAACGCTCTGCAGAGCAGCCGGACTGCGGCTTTGTGGGGAAGCAATAAGGGGTGCCGAGTCCAGACAACTCACTTATTTTCTGAACTTGCCACCAATTTAGTTTGTGACTGTGGGTCAGGTGTGTGCACCCATGTGGCTGCAGTCTGCCCACCGGTGAGCCGGAGGCATGGTTGTGCACCGAGTGCTCTTTCAACACATCCTCATGATAATACTTGTATCTCTTTTTTTCCTCTGACATGCTTGGAGTTATACATGGCCTTACCTAACTTGCTGAATTAAGGTTCATGGGAGTGTGGAGAAGGTCAGCTACGTACCAGTTTGACGTCTGCTTTGAAAAGTGCTCTAGGAAGAGTTGCTTTTATATGACTTCAGCTCCTAATGAGCTTACCAGGGAAAGTTTAAAACGCAATTTGTTGCTTCCACTTCCTCACTCGGAAAAATCTCTTCTGTGAGCAGCAATTGCATCGCTGCTGCTTGAGCAAGTGCAGCCCACGCTGCTCCTGCCTTGCTCTGCTCTCCCGGTACAGACACTGATGCTACAGTGAAGGGTATCTGACAAAACAGCTCTTTCGTGACCACTTACGGCTTTGAAGTGTAACAGCCTAGCTTGAAAATTTCTGAGCATTTCTGGCTTTATTTTGGAAAAAAGAAATTAAAGTCATTCTTGGAACAATGTCAGGAGAAAAGGCATTATTTTCCTCGCATAAAAATACAAAATACTGCTCAAGCCATTTTTTTGCTCGAGGACTCCATCACTTCCATGATTTAGGATGTGTCTCTGTGTATATATATTTATTATATTACATATACATTTTGTATATATACATTCTAGTCATTATAAACAGCACTTAAATCCATGTCTGTAAACATAAATAGATATATAGTTAAGTACTCTTTATAACATAAGATTAGTCCACAGTGACATAGTAAGTAGAATTAAAGTATATAACAACCGCATGTTAGTTTGAGCTTGTAGGGCCCTCTACGATCCTTTGGGACAGAGAGTGCTGCCTGGGCCAAGGTCTCTAATGGCGTGGCATCCAATTACACTAAGGCTGAGTTTGCTCCATTAAGTGCTATGTATTTATTTAAGCTGTCATATATCAGCCTGCACATGAAAACAATAGAACTCGTGAAGATTGCCAGTTTGAAAAAGGAGGGGGGGAAAGATTATTTTTCAAATTTGCTTCCAAGTTATTGGGATGAACCAGAAGCTTTCAGAGCGCTGATTTATTGCTCTCTGTTAGCAGCTCACCAGGACCCCTCTGCTTCTCCAAGATCAACAGCTTCATAGAAAGCGATACAAGGTGTATGGAACAAAGAGTGGAATAAATTACATTAGCAGTTAACTTTCTTTACAGTTAATATATATCAATAAATATCTACAAAATGTTTGAGGCTTTGACCAGGAAGCCATGTAAAATAAACTGTAGTCCTACTCTTTTTCTTCCTTTCTTCCTTTAGTTTTTTTTTCTTTTTTTTAAGTCAAAATAGATCTAACTGATGTTAACTGTTTCACAGCAGGGGTCTCGTTCTGGTTTCACACTGGTGTCACTGTTGATTTTGGAGGGGGGATGTGATCAGAATAAGGACTGTCACTCCTCCTGCCCTACAACAGGCTACTGGTGCTACGAGAACGCTTAGCATTTCCATACTGTCCTGCTTTGCATCTTCAAAGCACCGGAGAGAGATGAGCTGTTCCCCATGGAGCTCATCTGAGGCAAATGACATAATATGATCCCGTGGAAGAAACGGAAAACCCAGGAGGGAATGGGAGAGTTTGGCTATTTTTGCAAAAACAACTGAGTGTGCAGTGTCAGAGCTACTCGTTTCCAGTATAAGCAGAGACTCTATGGCTTGATAGATCAGGGAGGTGAGTGCCCAGGAGGTCTTTCCTTTTAGTCCTGTGTGTGCTGAAATATCTTCTTGATTTCCATCCTCCCACCCCAGCAAGTCTTGAAAAACTCTGGTCTTTGCTGGTCAAGACCTTCCCAGTAGTTTCTGCATCTGTAATATCTCTGACCATGAAGCTTTGGCTTGCATGGAGGTCTCCAAATATATGAGACAAGAGTCCCATTGGTAGTCGGGCTCCTGGTCCCGAGAGCTGCAGGGGAAAGGTTTTTCCCTGCAAGAGCAGCAATGCAGATAGATGTAACCAATTTTGCTCATTTTCCTCCAAAGAAAAAGGGGTGAACAGTGAGGTGTTGCTCTGTGTCCAAGTGAAGGGTGTTTTTTGGCTGAGGTTGCAAATACCTGTTAAAGAGGGAGCAGGCACCTCCCTGGCGCCTGCTGTGGACCACCAGCAGGGGAGAGAAGCAAGAGTGGAAAACTCTTAGATAGTGTTGAAAACCTCAAAGCAGTCAACCCACAGAGAGCTTACCGCTCAGAGACGTGCTAGGTAAAAATATGGCCAGACAAACACTCTCGGAGAAGTTTCTAAATTGCATGAGGAACAATTTTATAGGAAAGAGGTGACAACATCCTGGATTTGCCTAATTTCTGCAAACACTTTTCCTTTTAAAACAAGTCTCCTGATTGCTCAGCAGAACTCTCAAAGCTGTAATAGTTGGGGTTTGGATTTTGGTGTTTTGGTTTTTTTTTTTTTTAACTTCTCCGAATGTTTTCCTTCTCCATGATTTTTTTTTTTGGTAACAACATGGAAAAGAAAATGAAGCAGCTCTGAGAAAAGGGGGAAGAGAAAGAAATGGGGGAGAGTAGAGAGAAAACAGTGTTTTCAGGGGAAAAGATAACCTCTTTTTTTTTAAACACCCTTCTGTAGCAGAGGATGTAGACAGGACATGGGAGTGACAGGAGCTGTTGTCACTGGGAGTAAGGCAGTGCAGCATTCTTCACCCAGGTTTAACGAGTATATGTATGTCCATATGGGTGATGTGGTTGCAAAAAGCCTAGCATTTCCCCTGTCCTTTTATACAAAGGTCAAGGAAAATAATTGCTGCAAATCCTTGTAGCTCATCGCACACTCATGTATACTACATTTTCTTGATAAAATAAACTATCCGAGAAAGGCAATGGAGAATTGTAAGTTTATTTAACAGGTGCGGTTTTCTTTTGCCTCCATCCTTGTTTAAAGTCATACTGCCGTGGTGTCTGGGGCTTGCTTTAGGGCAGAAGGTAGCTTTTTCCTGATTGTGCTTGGATCCATGCAATAAATTATATTGGTTTCACAGACAAACCTTATCTGCATGACCACTGAAATTATCATTTCATCGAAGTCATTGGCAAAAGTCCTACTGACTTTAAGATACCCCATAAATCCCAGTTCGCTGGGACAGACCTGCTATCTGAAATGTGCCAGGAAACACATGTATTTTATTGATGATAAATATTTTGCTGATATTAAAAATTAATAAGTGCTTATTTAAAACGTACAGCTGGGACAGGTAGAATTTGGTTTGTCAGAAGAAACTCTAGAAGCATTTGGAGGAACGGGCAGTGTCTGAAGCAAAGGGAAAGTGGAATCAGTGGAGATAATGTAGATAAATTGGTTTAGAATGCTTTTTTTTTCCTGGAAAAAGTGAAGCTTGAAAGATTTTCACACTCTGAAAATGTGTATGTATGTTGTGTTGAGTGAGATACTGATGAGAAGAACTTGTCAAAGCTATACATGCCAGCTGAGGACCTAGGTTTCATGAAAACAAATAGGAACAAATTGCCATGCGTGTCTTTGAATAACCCCACCCAAAAAAATGCCGTCATGCAGGAATGAAAGTGTTCCTCCATATGATGAAATAAAACTGTCCCAAAGGGTTTGGTGTTTTAGTCTGGTGTTTTTTTTATCTCCTAAAAATACAATTACTTTACTCACCCGAACAAGTTGAATGTAAATGTATCATGATGCCCTACAGAATGATGCAAAATATACCCGCACATGTAACGTGAAGTACAGTTGCTCTTAAGATTCATGATTTTCCAATCAGCTAAGTACGTCCTGCTTATTACTGGGTGACCTTGCGGAGATATAACTACAGCATATACTGCTGAGAAGTCATTCGCAGGAAAAATTGTGGCCTTGTATCTCCTCAGAAACAAATGGTGGAAACCAGTCTTGCCAGACCTTGAGTTTTTGAAGTGGACAGCATTATAGGATTAATTATTTGATACTTTTCCTGATTAGTGTATTTGTTATGAGTATTTCTGTTAGTGTTTCAAGGACTGAACTACAGTGTATCACAGTGTCACTTGGGTATAATTAAGACTCTCTCACTGTAATTGCATAATTAAAAAACTCTCTGGCTGATGGTACAAAACCTTCTGTCTCTGCTCCACAGCAGCTCAGTTTTCCGGAGGCAACTCATCAAAACTCCAGCCCTCCCTGAAATACTTGGGTACATCGTTGGTACCCTGCCGTGTCCATTGGGCCTTCTATGATAACCCCTCGGCTCTCGCTCTTACACCCCCAGCTGCCTTCTCCCCACTGGTCCGTGTCCTGTACTCTTCCCCGGCAGGCAGGGAGTCCCTTTGGGATTCAGGCAACGCAGGTCTCCTCACCACTGGTTCCCCAGGGCCTTTTTGCAATGATGGTGTGACTATACAGGCATAAGGGAGAGGATGGGGTGGCTGAACCTTCATCAATTTTATTTTTTTTTTAACACTTTGGTGCTTAGAGTGAGAATTTCTCAGCTTCCCAAAGCAGATGTATGGGTGTTTGTAGGCTAGTGCTGAAGCGGCTGCTGACAGGAAGGGGTTAAATTCCTTTTTATTTGTAATGCGCTTTTGAAACAACTTCATGACCTGGCTTTTTTTTTTTCTTTTTCTTCTTTTTTTTTTTTTTTTTCAAGTGATTACACTTTGCCACATTACAAGGGAGCGAATGCATTTGTGTCTCAGGACCGTACTCTACCAGATACTGACATGTTCAACATCTCCTGTGGCTTACCAAACACATCAGGGATGTGGACCTCCCTCTGTTTTCTCATTATGCCAAATAATGAAATGTGGAAATAATTCTAATCCTTTCTTCTGGTTGCGCTGTACCTCTGAAAATATGATAAACTCAATCCAATTAAAAGTCATTACCTCTACAAGGCTCAGTCTCTATCTATAACCTTTGTTTTATAATTCACTCTGTTATCTGTCTTCATTATAATTTGGTAGAATAGTCATCTTTTATTACCGCTTTCTGCTTGAAAGAGGCATGTGATTTCCAGTGCTACTTTGTGACACATCTCAGTTTAAAACAGTAAAGGTCTACTAATGAGTAAAAAGTTCAGTTATGCTGATTTATTATATTGAGATAAAGTTTCATTTGCGTTGATTACAATACTGTAGGTTAAAATAATAGTTTTGATTTTAAAAATGTCCTTTTGCAGCAATAGTTTTTCACTGTGTCAGGGACTGTTAAAGTGCATTAAGTTTTCTGTCTTGCCCCAGCTGATACAGATTTAGTTAAATTTTGTTCCTGGCTAGTATTTTCTATATATAAGTAGCTGATCTCACTAATTCATATTTAACCTTCCTGTCCTTAGTTTTCTCCTAAGCATGTTGGCTTCTCGTGCCATGTCAGTGTGAGAATATGTGTCATGTTTACCATTATGGCAATCAAACAATGAACAAAAGCTGGTTCCTCTAATCCCTTTTCCTCCTTTAGCAGTGACCAGTACTCGGGGCTCAAAATTTCAAAGCAGATTATTTTTTCCCTTGGGTTTACTCCACGTAGGGAGTCACGAAGGACGGTAGTATGTGTAAGCTATGGCTCTACTTGGTTGAAATATTTTACTAAGATACAAATTTAAGCTGTTAGTTAGTGTTTCAGCATGCTTTGGGCTGCCTCCCAGCAGGCATGGATCTCTACAGGCTCCTTGCTAGTTGCAGATCTGGCCCACAGTATATCAAACCCTACAGCTGGCATTTCCCTCTTCTCTTATCCCCTGCTCTGTGTAACCCAGAAAAGATTTTGAAAGTCAAATATATATTTATTCCATTGAGGAAACTTTATCAACCAGCACCAAAGTTTATTGGCACTAGCTAGTGATATAATGGGTAGTTTAAACCCTGCTAACTGCGAATAATTTTTCAGCGGTGTTTATGATTGCAGTAGACTCTAACAGACCAGAAGTACAGATAACATAAATATTTCTACCAGAGATGATTGTACTGGAACTATAAATAAAATTAGACTTAACTTGTAAATAAATTTGGTGCATGCCAGCCAACATTTATAATTCTTTGTTGCTGCATGTAATGCAATAATTTATATGGAAAGTGCACAGAAACACAAGCAGCCAAATTTTGCTTTTCAGTTATGCAGGTGCGACTTCCCCCGACATCAAGGAGAGTGGCTCCTGTGTAAATGAAAGCAGAATTTGACCCGCAGTCTCTCAGTGCTGGACTCTAATTAAAAGCCAGCATCTGGTCCATGTCAGATGCTTTTGACTGTGTTACTCAATTAGACATGAATGACACTAGACAGAGCACCAAACGCTACTAGTTATTGTAGGGGCTGATAGTGAGAATTGCCAGAGCTGCTGAGCAGGTCCCTACGCAGTTACTATATTATGACTTTCCTGGTCTAGTACCAATGCTTGGCCATGCTGAAATTACTCTGTCTCAAAGGCCTGATGCTCTTGAGCGTGTGTGACTTTGCTCCTCGCTTGCCTGTGGACGGGTTTCTCCCAAGCGCTTGGTGCTCATCCCTCCCTCAGGAGCTTGCTTCTGCTCCCAGCATGAGCCTCTTGTTTCAGAGTTATTTTTTTCTGCAGACATAACACTTTAAGAAGCAAAAGCTGCTTCTCATGCAAGGAAGGTTTTTAATTTGCCTTGTGAAATAGCTGAACTGTTGTTACTGACGTGCATCTTGCAACGAGGCACAGGCAGAAGCTACCAGCAGCACTGAGCCCTTCGCACGGGGCGCTCTGCGGTGATCCAAATTGAGCTCCCTTTCCTTTTCACATGGACACTGCAGCCCGCGGTGCAGCACCATGAAAAGTTGGTGATTTCTGTATTTCAGCCCCAGAGCATGCTGTGCTCAGGCTGCCTTTTTCACTTGTCTTTGTCTGCGCAGCTTTTCCTACAACTCCCTCTTCTGCCAGCGCCGCAGAAGGGTTTGCTCGGTGAGGGAGGCTCTGCTGAGTGCGCCGTGTGTGTGTGTGTGAATGCCCTCTGCAATCTGCAGCAACGTGAACACCGAGGGAAAGCTGAAATCTGGGCACCACATTTCCCTCTCGTTTTGTTACATTAGTGTCAGCCTAAAGAAATTTGAGCGACTTTGGCTAACTTCAGGACAGACACTGATCTCATTTATTCCTTGGTGGAAGTTTAAAGTAATTACTCTGGATTTAAGCTGTGTAAGAGAAATCAGAATCTGGCCTTTGGGGCCACTGCAAGGGTGCTTTTGTCCCACTTGCTCTCGTTGCGTGGTCCATGGGCCTGGTTTTCAGGGTTGGACCTTTTCCCTGTTTTTGGGACAGCTGTGGTTTTCTCATGCTTGTGTTAGGGTCAGGTAATACAAGTATGCAAAATAGCCATGCATTTGAAGGCTAATGTTTGTAAAACTATTTTTTTTTTCTGTGGTAACTGAAGTGAACAAAACTGCTTCAAGTGCTGTGTCTATCTCTACACTTGCTTGTAGTGTCTTTTGTTGTACAACCAAACTTTCTATTTGTAAAATAGTTTTTTCTCTCCCCTGTTAGTTTTATGATTTTCACCTAACTGGGAATTACTAGCTCTATTCTGTTTAGAATCTAATCTCATTTGATTAGGTCTGTCTGATGCTTTCCACAATGGAGTCCTGCCTGGGGCCCCCAGACTGTGTTACAATACAAATAATAATAAATAATTGTCATCAGGTCCAGCTCCACAGAACAGTTCTGTGAATAGGGAGCGGCACAAACCAGTTTCAGGTACATTAACTGATAAAATGTTCAAGTAGAGTAATGTAGCTCTTGGCTAGAGTCCCTTCTGTGTCTGGAGATAGTAACCCAACCTCTGCACGTTTCTAAAGCTAAGGATCCTTCTCTGCTTCTCCTCTAGAGGACGTAAAAGTGGCCCCCTCTGAGCCATGCCTACCTGGCATGGGGCTGTCAGGAGGCTCCCGTGTAGTTCATCACTGGCTATATGCTCCTTTTGAAACTAATGGGTTTCCTTCTCTTAATTTTCTGCTTTTCCTAAATTCCTGTGTTCTAGACTGATGTGGGTATATTTTGTAATCAATCAGTCCCTGCCTGTAACAGTTTTTTCTTTTAATACTTGTTCAAACAGAAATTCAGATAAAGGTGTCTCATTTGTATGCAACGGGAAATGCCTGCCTCCTTTTCAGATATCCCTGCAACTACTCCACGCTGGTTTCCTCAGCGCTGAATAGAAATGCTAGGTCAAAAAAATATAAGTGCCCCCCAGCCTCTTCAAAGGATCTGATCCAGGGCTTTGTGGTGCATGCAGGTCCACCCTTGCCTTATGCAGGAGAAGGGACTAATTCGCCCAATCCTAATAAGTTCCCCCAAAGCCTTCATTAATGCATCCCTGCCAAAGGCTCGTATCGGGCATGGTCAAAAGTGCTAGTGGAGCTCAAAGCTCCTGACATTGAACAGAGCCAGGTCCTTCTGATGCCTAGCCTTTGGGGCTAGGGGTCATCTTTCTCACCTTTGTGGAGTTGCAGGCACGAACCTGTGTGTTCCTCATTGCAAAGAGCCACATCCACGTTTATCTTGGCTCTTACTTTATCCTGCTTGGAAGATGATGGTATTAGAAACACTCCTGAAGTAGGCTCTCTAGATGCTTTTGCTTCCAGCCTACCTCCTTCATCTGGAGTAATCAGCCATCCAGCTTATGATTAAGTTACTGGTGGCCACGTGCATGACTCCAAGTGCAGAGAACTGGATTTATGTGCTAGAGAGTTTATCAGTCGATAGCCGCTTTGGGAATGTATATCCTCAGGCACAAATTGCCTGAAGAAGGCAAGGATGGGTAGTCTGTATGGCTATGTTTCTGTTTGTTGGGGATGGCTTTGGGTCTGGAGATCTGAATGCAGACTTGATCCTTGGAGGACTTTGTGTGAACTTTGAGGTGAAGACCACCCTGAAACGCTGATACGTGTAATAGGCTAGAGCCTTGATGTGAGAAGCCATCATGTGGCATTTCGGCTGCAGAAAGGCATGGCTTCATTGAACACGCAGCCCAGTGTGCTTTTGAAAACAGCATTCTTGTGCCTTTCTAGCAATTGCAGGCAGTGGAAAGCGGTTGGGTTGCGTTCAGCAGACTCTGCCTCTCTGTTGTTAGTGCCTCTTACCTAATTGCTCTCGCAGAGGAAGAGTGTGCTGAACTGCTAAGAAACATCCGAATGGAAGGAAGTCCTCTCCTCCTCCCAGCCATGCACAGGAGCCCTCTCGGTCTCGAAATGACCCCAGGACCCGGAGTTACGGCAGTAGCTTTGGCACGTCGCTCTCCTGTCCTCAGGCACATCCCCAGCACGCAGCCATGTGGACTCCTTCCTGCTGGTGCGCAAGGTTGTGTCAAAAGTGCAAATGCAGGTGTCCACCCTGGTCTTTTAGTAGCAATTAACCTTTCCTCCTGGGTTTCCTTTGAAGCTTGCTCATGTTTTTATTATAAAATAGCAGTGAAGAATTTTATGGAGGCTAATATCTAAGCTTCCACATTACCTAATCTCATCTGTTTCCTTATCAGGGGCCTTGATTATATTTCATCCCATTTCCAACAGGGATAATTACTGGACTTTAAGAAGCCATCTTAAATTTCAAAACCGTGGTGCTATCTGTGTGAATGATTTGCAGTTCACTGGGAAAGCGATGCTTACCAACACAGTCCCTGGGTCTAATTCTAACCTCACAAAGATTTTTCCATTAGTCAATGTCCCACGGTTTTGCTGGAAGTCCCTCTGATCCATGTGGGTGTAAATTTTAAGGGGAATAGTCCCACACCCTCTGAAAATAAAGACCAGATCCTGGTTCATGGACATTGATTTTAATATAGCTTCTTCTATCATTAATTTCACAAATATGTTTTAATGGTCTTCCTGTCTCTTGGTCAGTCTTAATTCAACTTCTTGTTTATTTTGAGGTTTTAAAATATATTTTTGTTAGAATATGTTTCTATTTCAGGCAGAATAATATTTCAGTAATCTGTTTTACCCACACTGTTAGGGCTTTGGGGCATATAGGCATATTATATTTTCCAGAGCTTTCAAACTGAAAGCCTGTGTTTAACGATGACATTGGGTGTGGCTGCTGGAAATCAAAGGAGGCACAATAGACCCAGCAAACGGATTTGTCTCCCTGCCAGGCTTCCAGAGGCCAATTTATCAGCTGCAGGTTTGACCCTATATGGCTAAAAACGAGTGTAGCCAGAATGACTGAGATAAGTATAACTGAGGTCTTTGAGTCTGTGAGAGAGAAATTAAACTGGACCGTCCCTGTGGGAGAAAAAACATGTGCAAAGCCATGCTTGCTAATTGTTTAAAGCTCAGCTTGTGCTGGCTTGTAGGCTGAGGAAGGTGGTCCTTTGGGGAAAGGCACAGAACGGGTCACTGCTTGCTGTGACTTAAACGATTTGGCTGAGCTGCTTCGTTGTTCAGTGGAGGAGAGTCAAGTGTGGGGATGGGGCACGGGTAGAACCTTGGTTTAAGTGGCACTGCTTGGTGGGATGGGGACAACAGGAGTGAGCACATGAAATGGGCTTTGGAAGGAGTTTGAGTGTCAGACACTCAAACTGCCTGAAGGTTTTAAAGCCCCCCTTCCAGTGATCCTTGTACTTATCATCTAGATCCCTTTTCCTTGTGTGATTTCCCTTCCTGCACCCCACGTGTATGCATGGGCTGGGGTATTTTTTTGTCCCTGTTTCAAAACCAGCTGAAGTCTTTTAGGCAGAACTGCAATCTAAACAGTGGGGGAAGTAATCTGAAGGGAGTGAGCCTGCCCTAGGTGGACGCAGCATCGCTGCTGGCCCGTGAAGGCAGGGAGTGCATCCGAGTTTCAGGGTTGCTCAGGAGCCTGGCCCAACCTCTCTCGCTCATCCCACCGTGCTGGGGCAGAGCCATGTTTGGGGGCAGCAGCAATGCCGTGGCATAACAGAGATGCCTGCTAATGTGGTCACTTCAGTGCAGGGTGAAATAAATGGTGATATCCAGGTGCTGCGTCCCTACCCTTTTCATGCCTTTTTTTTTTCCTGTTCCTGGAGTCCAGGCTGAGTTTTGCAGTGGGTCAGCCCTGGGCTCCTGCCCAGTACGGGCACGGTCTCGTAGGTGTTAGGCATAGAGCAAGCTCTCTGCACCAGTGCTTTCATGAGCCCTTGAACATCTTTGCCAAACCTGGCACTGTTAAACTATGACAGACAGGATTTCTGAAGCACAAGCTACGGAAAATCCCTCTGTGTGTCCTTCTCGGCTAAATGGTAGAGTCAGTCAAGATTTTCTATTTCTCAGAGTGCCAGGTATTAGAAAAGTGACAAACTGATCAATATTGGGTTCAATTGTTAAAGTGTAGGGAGAATCTGCCAAACCAGAGGCTGAGGGAGCGGGTAACAACTTTCTTGTGACACATATGGGGTCATAGCCAGTGCCACATAAAAGAAGGAAAGGCGGTTCATGGCTGTGAATAAATTGCTCACAGATGAAGAATCCAGTTTGCCAGTCATGTGATGGGAGCAATCTATTCAAATGATTTGTTATGTCCCAGTGTTTGTCTTAGGCAATACCAGAAGCATGGAAGTACAGATATAAAACTGTGAGATAATATGTAACAAAGATGTGAGAGATAATGGGCTATGACCAGTTTCGAGTGGAAAAGGCATACGGTGCTAATCTACCATGGATAGTTTCTTAAATGAGCAAGAAATTGAAAGAACATTTTAAAGTTTCCTGTTTCTTCACTGAAACGGAGTCATTCTGAACGCCAAGCCCAGCGTAACACTTTAATTTCTGGGCCAGCCATATTATGCAAATATCCTCATGCTCAGATCTTAAATACCTATTCTCTCAACTTCATTCCTTGGCAAATAGTATTTTTACCTCCTATTTACATTAGAATTAAGTGGAATGAGTTTGGGTTTGTAGGAAGTGTACAGTAACATTAATAAAGGTAAATGAATGTAAATAATTATGAGGTTTTTTGGTTAGTTTGTCTTTTTGCTCCTTTTGCATATGTTGTTGGGTTGAGTACCGTATTGCTGGTCCAGCTAAAGCCCCTGCTGAAGTCAGATTTTTTTGATGAAAAGGAATTTACAATCAGCCTTACATTTTGAGCTGTCAAAAATAGTGAGTTTTCTTTTTTCTTTTTTTTTTTTTCTCTTTTTGTTTGCTGGCTAAGCCCCAGAGATGAAGGGTTCTTTTTTAATGTGTTTTGGATCTGCCCCAGTTTTTTTTTTTTGCAAGTGTAAGAGGAGAAGGTTCATGTTCTCTATAAGGTGCTGTTTGGATCCTGAACTTATTTTAGACCATTGTGTTTCTTGGAGATCAATGGTGAGACACTGATTTACATCAGCTGAAGTTCTTGCCAAGAGTTGTGTGGTAGGCTGGATCCTTTCCTCCAAAGACTAATTGGAGGCCATCAAACTTAATTTTGGCTACTTTAGGTTCAATCTGTCTCTCTGAAAGACCAGTAAAGCTTTCCTGCTTTTCACTTCACTTAGATTTCAGTTGTAACATATAATGCTGGCTTTCAATTGTAATTTCAAAGGGTATGCAATGCGAAGCGCTATATCCGGGTAATAGGGTGTGCCTGCATATACATCTGTATGTAATTCCCTTGCTTGTGTTCAATGATGTAAACCACTTTTGATGTTGGGAATATTGAGAAAAAACACTGTGTATCACCAGGCCTACAGTAGGGAAAAGGCTCAGCTCCTTCCAGGGTGAGGCTCTGCTGTGTGACTAGTGATTGATGAAGGTGCCACCCGCCTATCAAACTGTCCTCTCCATTTCACGTGCAGGCTAAAAGGGGTTCATATGCAAAATCCGTCAGGATATTTCAAATCCTACTGTTTGGCTTTATTTTCCAGGTGATGAATGCTTGTATGAAAGCTTCCCTGAACTTCCTTTGGAGGAAGCACCAGAAGCTGATGGAGAGGCTGCAAATGTCCAGTGTCCAACATCCACCAACATTCAAGAGCCGTCTTCTCCAGCAACCTCCAGTGAAGCTTTCACGCCAAAGGAGAGCTCTCCTTACAAGGCTCCGATATACATTCCCGATGACATTCCCATTCCTTCAGAGTTTGAGCTCCGAGAATCCAACATTCCTGGAGCAGGATTAGGGATATGGACGAAAAGGAAGATTGAAGCAGGGGAAAAGTTTGGCCCTTTTGTAGGAGAGCAGCGGCCACACCTTAAAGATCCCAGTTACGGTTGGGAGGTAAGACACTTTACATTCTTTTGGTCTGTTGAACTCGCTTGCGTGTCTATAAACACAGAACTATTTGTAGAATTTGAGCCCTATCCTGCAGCAGCCAGGGGATATTTTTGTGCACGAAGACTGCTTTGTGGCCTTTCGGGGTTTTCTGGATGGAAACAAGTGTAAATTAAAAAAAAAAGAAAGGCAGGAATTATTGTTGCCCTTCATGCATGAAATCTGTCTGGGTGGATATTGGCAGGTGATGCCTCTTTGGGGGAAGGAAAGGAAGAAGTTGCGTTGTTGGAACGTTTCTGTACCATTTTTAGTCTGCTCTTGTGCCGTCCTGCGGTACGTCTGTGGGTGAGGGGCTTGCAAATGACACTGCTCTGTTTGAAAAGAAACCGAGTGCTGCTTTCAGGCTTGTGCCACTTTCTGTTGACAATGGCTAGAATAGCCCTAAAATCTAGCATAGTGTGGCTAAAATTGCTATTGTGGAACCTTGTGCTACTCGGGGACTTTGAAAGCCGGGGGTTTGATCCTGGTTCCATTTAACTTAATGGGAATTTTGCCATTCAGTCGGTGAAAGTATGTTTGGATGCTGGTGTCAAACCTAGCACACATGGGGATGATGTGGCTCATGTTACTTCTGCAGATGCTCTGAGAAATGTTGCTTTTCTTGAAGGAGCTCGAGGCCTCCTTTGGTGAGTACAGCAGTTGCCTCTTGCTTTCCCTGCCTTTGGGGGCAATGTGTTTTCCTCGCTGTGATATCCCTGTGGAGCCGGCTGAGTTGCAGGTCCACAGTCAGGTCAGAGCTTTAGACCTCAAGTAGTTCACGTTGCCAGTTGTGTTATGGTGTAACAAATGCTCCCGCATGGTTTTATTCATGGGTTTAACAATGTGCTGTAGAAACAGAGCGCAATCTCAGCTTTCCATCTGTACGTTTCCTTTGGTTTCTGATAAGGGGAGAAGTGCAGAGTTTGCACGGCTCTCCAGGGGCAGGACTGACCTCTGGAGAGTTGGGAGGTTCATTTTTCCCAGGAAAAATGGAGTTTTGCTGTGGAGCAGAGCCTTGCAGATATGGTGGAAAACAGAGGTTTGATTTGCTTTCAACTGTCCGTAAATACTGAGTGAGTTCATTCCAAACTTTCCACCCCGTTGTTTGAGCTCTGGTGAGACCTGTGACAATGTGACAGAATAGTGTCAGGAGAAATTATAGACTTGGCAACACTCTATCGAGTTAACAGACCCTGATGCAATATAATTGCTGGTGAGAAATCTTTATTATTTGAAAAAGGCACCAGGAAGCCATAAAATCTGACTTTTAACCACACCACAATTAAGCTCGGATATTGATAACAGAAATTGGAATAAAACTGCTGAGACATGGCTGTACTTGCATGTTTAACATATACTAAAGCTAGGGTATTTTTAGGGTATTCCTCAGGTGGTATAGTGCAAGACAGCCCCACTTACATTGGGGGAAACCCATCTTGATTTTCACACCTTAGATGTTGATAATATACTGCAATATTAGAGACCGGTTTTCCTGCTTAAAAGATTTAGGATTTTGGGGTCTATGAAATTCATGCAAGAAATGCATATCTTGATAGAGCTGGAAGCCCAGCTGGCAGACTGAATGCCTTTCAAGCTGCAAGACTCATGCCATTTGTTGTGTATTTGGGACAGCTGGGGAGAAGCTATTGAAAAGTGTTGGAGCAAAATCACACAAAATCAGTGGTTGAGACCCTCTGCAATTTGGCCACTCATCTAGAAGTACTCTGCAGTGCTCAAGGGAGCTTGAAACAGAATATATTTCCAACAAGTGGGTTAAGCACATTTATTGTAATTGAAGGGAGACAAAGAAATGCTGGTTGCCAGAGTTTACATAATGAGTGAAATGGCACGTAGTGGAGGTTAAGGCTACAGGACAGATGTGGGGGACCTGGTAGTGCTGGAGAAGACCTTACCAGTGCCCATCCCAGACCAGATGGTCGTCATCACACTGCTCTGGACCTATGCCTTGGGATAAAAAAGGGAGAAAGAAGTTGTTACTTATGTGTGAGCTCAGGTAGTGTCAAATGAAGAGTGGGATGGTGAGGGAAAGGTATAACTTATTGAGGTTTACATCACGGGAAGATGAGCTTTTCTGATGTCAGTTTTTCTGCCTGAATGTGCACTTTCGTAAAATGGGGTGTTTTTCCTGCCAGGTGCCAGTAAGTCAGTTAACAAATGGGGAATTCAGTCTGCTGTTGCTGATATCAAGGTGAAATTTCATTATCATATTTTTAAATGGATGAAGGCTGGAGCCAAAGTTTCTGTATGGTACGGACTGTGGATTTAAATGACTTTGTAGTATGAGAGGTTTTCGAGTTTTTTTTCCCCCCACAATGATACTTGCATGCTGAGTGAATTGCACTGACGTAGTTGCTGTCAAGATATTCCTTTATGTTTGATTATATGTAATTCCTAAAATAGTTCATGGTTCTACAGAGGTCAGCTGTGTCTGGTGGCTTCAAAAAGCAAGATCCCTCAACCTGCTCAAGCGCTTGCTGGACCCACAGGCCAAGGAAAGCATTTTGCTGTGTCCTGGCTGGCTTGTTTCTTCACCTCTCATGTGCATTGCTCAGAGAAATGCATAGTGGGGTTGCAGCATTGCTAATATCTGTGTGCTTATTTAATTCTCTTGAATAGACTCCCCTGCAGCTACAGTGAGGATGACTAAGTAATTAGAAAAAACAATCCTTCAATTTTATCTGCATTTTTCTGAGTTTAAGTAGAAACACTGAACATACAATGGTGTTTGGCTTTCAAAGATGATGAAGGAAGAATCTCTATTCAAGAAAATAATTAGCATAAACATATTAAAACATTTTTGGAAGGAAAGCTGACCATTTTCCTTAGCTGTTTGCTAACACTGTGTATGTTACGGATTTTACGATGAAAGATTTGATCCTTTTTTGCAATTGTTTAGGATTGCTAGGTAACGTAGAGTCTTAAACTAGAAAATTTCAAACCAAAACCCTACACGCACATTGCAGGGAAAACTTTATAATTGCACACAAATATGGACTCTAACAATGTTTTTGGAAAGGATGTTTTTATAACAGACTATGCTAAAGTCCCTTGCAAAAGATTGTCATAGTCTTGGGTATTTCCAGCTGTGGGATACTTCTGACTTCCAGTTTCTGTGACTGATGTCCATCTGAGTTGATACTAGGATTTAGCCCGTAGTGGTGGGGAGAGGAGTGTAAGCTGGAGTAAATGCTGCCGTTAACTCTTGGAGCCAGGCAGTTGATGATGCAGCAAAACGTGCTGCAGAAGGCTGAGGAATTTCATGGGATCCCTACGTTCCCCTATAGCAAGACTCCCTATGGCATCGATGCAGGGTTCCGCCAGAGCAAGTACAACAAAACAATGTCTATTGTGTCCATTCATATACTTCGGCCATAAAACACGCTCTGGGACAAAGAGAATTTGTTGTGATATAGTTGTGCTTGGGTCATGATTAGAGTGCTGTAGCCCAGTTTAAATGAAAAGCCATAAATTTGAGTTTTATCTCATTTTGTGGGTCTAGAGCCGAGCATTATCTAATCAGGTATTGGTTAGCTAAAGTACAAATCGAACAGGGGGTCACCGGACAAGGGGAAAGGTCGAGCTTTTTTGCAGTTTGTCACTGAGGTTTTAGTATTTGCCGGCAGCCCGAATATCCGAGGGGTCGGGAGTCTGTTGCTCAGTGGTTGTTTGAAAAGGGAAAATTGACTGCTTCTTAATCAACAAAGAAAACAAGCTTTTAAGGGATGGCTGTAATTTTATTTTTTTTTTTAAACAAAAGCAAGGGAACACAAATTTAGTGATTTCATCACGGTTCATGCCCTGCTATGAAAAACAACTGGGACAGTATTTCAAAGAAAGCCTTTGAATAGGTCACCAAAGCACCTATCTTCGACCAGCTTCTTCCGGAGTACGTTGAATATTCAAATTCAGCTCTCTTACTGCTATAGCAAGCTCAAAGTCTCATTCATAGGTGCAATTTCTTCACAGCTTTTTTTTTTTTTATCCTGAACTTTTATTTCTTTACTAGGAAGGTAAAACCAGGAGCAATAAACTCTAATAAATCAGACTTGTCACAGAAGTAAAAAATTATTATAGAGCTTTATAAAGCAGCATATAAGCTGTTTATAGAGCAGAGTATATTTTCCTGTCATGACAGTGAGGCTGAAAAACATTTCAGATTTGGTAGAGTATGCTTGAGCTTATGCTATTACTTGTAAATGGAAATTAGGAGGCTGTTTGCCTATTTGTTTACTTCTCCTCTAACATTTTTGATGTGCATCTTTGGGGAAAGCTTGGATAGCTTCTTAAAAATTGTTTTGGAGTAAAGGCTTCCCACTGATCTATAGGGACTGGAATAGTTGCAATTTTAAGCTTCAGTTCTGTTCTCTTTGACTTTCTTCAGGCTTTTATTTAAATTTAAATTTAGGTTTATTTGAGATTGAGTTCTAGGTGTACCATCTGCCTTTATGAAAATTAAATAATAAGCTACAAAATGTAAAGGTATAGGCTTTTAGAGCTGGAATCTAATGTATATGGTCCCAAATCCAGCTTGTAACACCTAAACTGATAGCTTCGTTTTCTTGCTCCTAACATCTGAAAACTTCCACCGTAATCAGGCGGAGTTACTGGCTGATTCTGCTCTATGTATCGATATTACCTCCCATTTTTGGGTCCTTCTTTGGAAAACCTTTGTCAGAATGTTAAAAGCAGCATTTCCCTCTTTTTTTTTAATAATATGAAAACAGACAAAAAAATAACATATTTGAGTATGGGATTCATGCATCTTAAAACTCACATTAAGCTATTCTTAAACAATGTTGGTGCTGAGGGGACTAACTCCCTTGTAGTCAGTGAAATCACACCGGGAGAGAGCAGTAGATTGTCGTTTGCAAAAAGGAAAAATGAAAGGAACAAAGACTTCATCACTTCTGAATATTTTTCTTTGGGATATGGAGTTTATCCTAGTGTTAAATAAAAAGCCCTTAATTTTCTGCTGTTGTCTGACGCTTTTTGCACTGCCCTGACTTACAGACCAAATCGTGACCTTTTTCTTTAATTGTCTTTAACAGCATTAGCATGCAAAGCAACTCTGCACTGGACCAGGTGGTTGGAAAGAGGGGAGATTCCTTGCCTACATTCTCTCCTTGTGTATAGATTTCAGCAGTATAAGGACTCCAGGAACCTTAGCAAAATTAGTATTCAAGCAAAACCAGGAATAGGAATGCAGGTTGTTATGTTATTTGAAATGAAAAAGGATTAATCCGTTTTATAGTGGCGGGGGGGAGGTGGAGCAGGTGCTTTTTGATCGATACAGGACCAACCCAGTTTTGCAGATAGCGTATTCTCCCGCAGGTCAGCAGACCTGAGACAGGTCCACTTCTGGCAGCTGCAGGTGGGGGTGACATCCTTACCTTTTCTTCAATACATAGGTGATGTTTCATCCCATTTGGAGCTCAGCTTTGCAAGGCATAGAGCACTCTGGCTGAGATCCAGTAAAGCACTTAGGCACGGGCTTATCATCAACAGGATTACCCAGGTGTTTGAGTTAAGCATGTGCTTAGCTGCTGTGTTAAGCTCTCCGTTAGGGACAGAGTGCCACATAGGATGGAGTTCATACCATATATCTTGCCTGGGGTAAGTATGCACGAGGGTGCTTAAGACAGCCCCTCGAAAGTTGCCCACAAAAAAAGACATTACTGACGGTGCTGCTAATGCTACCAGTCTGAATTCTTCTGTTGTTTGCATCTGTGTCTTGTGAGGCTGTGACTAAGTTAGATGCTACCACAGCAATAGGAGTCCTGTAGCAAGGTGGACAGATGCTTCATGAGCAAAGTGTTGCTCTAAGAGGCGACGTCTGTTGTACACCCCAACCAGCTACCTGGCTGTTAATGCCAGCTTTCTCCCTGCTTTGAGGACAGAGAGTTTATAATTACAAATGAGCAAACATCTGGTCCTCGAATAGCAAGATATGAGCAGGTGGACTTGTCGTTCAATTTGAATTAAATATATTTGACAGCAAAAGGGAGCTGCTGGTCCTTTGAGTTGTTTCATGTGGATGGAGGAGTGTTAGGAGATGGAGACCATGCAAACAGTAGTCCACTGTTGTCTTTATTGTTCCTTACTTCCATTCTTCAAATCTCCTAATTCTTTAACGTGATAAAGTAGTCTCACATCATGAGGTCGGTGGGATGTCATACCCTGTTTTTTGGACAAAGACCACAACCTTTCCCTGCTCAGGAGAAGCTGCTGCTCACTGGAAGGGGAGCAGAAACAAGATCTACAAAAATCCCTCTTTGGTTCTACAGTGGAGCTATTCCCAGAAAACATTCAAAACCATGTTGCACAAGGTGGCTGAGAGGCTGCAGTGGCTGCCAGAAGGGAGGTGCCACTCGCCTCTGTCCTGAGCCAGCTCTGGCACTGGGGCTGCTGCGCACGGCGCTGGTAAGTCACTGAGCCAACCCAAAGGCAACATGGCAACAGCATCAGGAAGAGGTTTTTGGCTGGTGCAGGAGGCTGAGCAGGTGCTGGTGTGGCGTGGCTGTGAAATCTCGCATAAAAAAGGCGAGGCAGCACCTCTGTCTCAATTAAACCTGAAATAGTTTGTGTAGAATTGATGGTTTATCCACCCATGGTGGATGCTCCACCATGTCCTTGACCTTGGGGGCAGGAAATCACCCATTTCATGGCACTGTCTAAAGCCACAGAAATCTCTCTGTAGGTCTGCGTGTATATTCCCCACAAAGCCACTAAGGTTTTAATTTAATGATGAGGAGCATTAACTCCTGAGGGAAGAGAGTGAAACCATGAGGGTCAAGTGGACTTAGAAGCAGGAGGGGGAGAAGGAAGTTTGGTGTTTTTACCTTCTTCAGAGAGGAACTGGGGGGGGATGTTTCAGGAATTTGTATTTCTATATGCAAAAGATGATGGTTATTATTTTATGCAAACATGACCCGGGTAGATTTTATTTGAATCGGTAGCACTTTGTCCAAGCAGGTTATAGCAGTGAATAAACAGAGAAAAGCTGACATTGGAGTAGATCTGTGAGATTATCAAAATATGAAGAAAAATTGTGGAGGTATGCCAGATGTCCTTTTAAAAGACAAAAGCTGTAAATTGAATTTAGCCGCTAAGAAAGACAACATCAGAAAGAAAAATAAAAAAGACAGAACTGAAGAGAATAATAATTGCATCTAATAGAACTGACAAACAATCATAATTCTTCCCATTAAATAAATATGTTATAAAAAATTTATTATGAAATGCCACATTATGCAAGCCAGGATTCAAAGATGAGTTCTTTGCATTAAGTACAGTAGATGCCATTAAGGAAAACAGTCAATATGTCACTGAGCCACGGCCTGTAAAATTAAATTGATTTGGTAAATGTAAGTAAGATAGATCTGTTTGCTTTCATCATCAATTTTGAGTGGGTGAACAGGTGATGTCACCAACCTGGGAGCGATAAAGATGCAGGACCATCTGGAAAGCTTTGTGATGGATGGGCAACTGCTTTTGGATAGTGACAGTGCTGTGGTACTTTGTCACTTGGGATGCAGTACTTAATAACTTTTCAATACCATCATAATAAATTTCACTGCCTTATTAATATAGAAATGGTGAGTTATTACTGTGATGGCTATTGTAAATAACAAGAGATGCAGCTGTCAAAAGCTGATTGTTTGGGCATGTTTCTTTAAGCAACACAGTTGACTTGGGATAATCAACGTATGTCTATACCAGCAGAGTTTATTGCTCTTGTCAAAAGAAAAAGCTGCATTATTCAAAAATTATATGAAGTCCGTAATAAACAAGTTTAATATATTATCAGACTTTTCCTATAAGTTTCCTAACACAGAACAGTAAATCACTTTTAATAATGCCTTTCTGTGTACAATAATATCCTTATGCTGTAATAATGTCCTTTTCTAACTATTCACCAAACAGAACTTCTGAAAAAACAGAAAGGTATCTCTCACTCTTCAGAACACTTACAAAATTAAATCTCCCTATTTCATTAAAAGGCTACTTTTGATATAAAGCTGATGGACTCTAGCTGTGTCTTTCTTTTTTTTATTTTAATTGAACAGATGTAGTTAAAAGTAATCTATGACAAAGAAATACAGACAAAATTATAACCATGTGTCCCTAAATACTGGCAGGAAAGAGCATCTGTGGGTGTTTTATGAAAGCCCAGGACTGCGCCGTGACATTGCTGCTAATGTCATCGGTCTGAGGACTGGAGAGAAACAAAATGCATAGATAGTTGTTAGCAGATGATGAATTACCAGATCAATCATTTAGCACCATTCAGAGTATTATACCATTGTTCCCTGGGAAGATAATTAAATCAATGATGTCTTTCTTATTTGTGTAAAGAGGCACAAACTTGTAAAGAATATCCAAAGCTCCTCAAACATATTATTTCTGGATTTTTTTTTTTAAACCTTTGCCTTTCAGGCTCTAGCTTTGTCCCTCTTTTCAATTAAATGTCTCTCCACCATTTCTATGACTGCTGAAAAGAGAGCCAGCAGTCTATTAACAGGCAATAAAGTTCAGGAAGCCTAAGACTAGTTTCTTGGGTCAGAGGTGAAAATTGCATACTAAATGAAACAAAGGTGTGTCTTGATGGCTCAACAAGCAGTGGAGAGACGAGCATACATGTGGGCAGGAGGAGACGGTCATCATTAAACAGAAGCAAATGAAGACAGGAGTTAGTGTACAGCAAAACGCTTATTAACCCAAATGAACACATGCACTTCAGAGGATGTAGCGCAGAGGTTTGGCATTTAAATCACCGCGTGATTTAATGGTACCATTGAAATCTCGGCATTTGGTCTAATAAAGGCATCGCTAAACTTTAAAAGGACAACAAAACCCCCAGCTCCTGCTTGCTAGAGCCTGCAGATTGGGATGTGTTCATCAGAATGGTACAAAATTACACATATTCGGAAGTAAAGAATAGAAAACAATAATTGGCTAATAGGGTATTTCCACCCCAGAGAGTACTAATATGGCATTTTATTGATGTGACAGCCATCGTGTTTCCTGGCTGAACGGTAGGTGGCACATGCAGGAGTGAAGACATACGTTGTCATAATCCAGCCCGATTTTATGTGATCGTGTTAACTTTGGCGCATACAATAAACATTAATTTGGAAAAAAATACAAATGTTAAGTAGCTTTTCCTTTAAAGTGCAGTCCTAGCATTTAGTGTGGAAAGATGTAAAAGATCCTGCAAAAGGCATAACATTTCATCGGGTGAAGCCTACAGCGTAAAGGGGCTCTTGTGTAGAGTGGGTTTCCCAAGTGGTGTTCTCAGTCTTGACTTGATGAAGTGTATTGGCAACGGGTATGAAACAGGCTTGGGTTCACTCTCTGAGTTTTCATGTGCTGTGTTGGAGACCTGGTTCATAGCTGCTCAGGATTTCTGAGAGCAACTTTCAGTGCCTTCCTATCTTCTTGAAATGGCCTCAAGTGGTAAATAGGCTTTCTAAAAGCATAGCTATGACTATATATGTATTTTATTCAAGATTAGGTCTGAATATTAATGTTTTCTAAGAGATTTGCGGTCATGCTGTTTCTGTTGCTTACAGCAGAGTGGGTACTTCAAAACCATGGCAATAATATTGCTTTTATGCAAAAACGTAAATCTCTGGGATGGGAAAATGGAAGTTTGGGTATGGGAAAGCTTCACCATTACTGCATTTACAGAAAATATTCTCTAAAGCTGAATTTTAAGCAGTCATCTAGTGACAACCTCTGCATAAACCAAAATTTGCATGTGAACATTGGAAAAAGTAATTTTTCTTGTTTAGTGTTAACTGGGCATCTACCTATTTGGAATACCTACATGTGTAGTCACCTAAATGAGCAGTTAACAATCAGGAGAGAAACCAGTTTTTCCATCTTTCCATAATGCTAAAACCAGAAATGATCCTACCAAACCCTATGTGTCTGCAGAGGAAGACGGAGTTGATGGCCAGTATGGAAAGGGAGAGTCGTGATGTGCTGCAGTGCCTTGCCGTGCCCTTGGAAATATGCCTCCTCTTTTGCACAGAGGACAACTTTCAATTTCCCCCCCGCAATTAAGGCTATGAGAACAAGCCTTTAGTTCTTACTTGTTTGGAGATCTGTGGTCCCAAAGTACAATTTCCTTGATGAGCTGGCCCCAGGCGGTACACCTCTCTTTTTTTTCCTTCATCGCTCTTATCTTCTTCTTCCTCCTATAGCCAGTGCTACTGTCCTCCATGTCATCCCAAAACCTTGCAGCCAGCTGGGATCCTTGCTCAGCCTCATGAAAAACCCTGTAATTTCCTCCTGCCTAACCTCTTCCACACCCTTTGCCAGTCCAATCCATCTCTGGCCCTCATCTTGCTCACTTTACTTTTCAGCAGATTACTGCTGTGGTGGTCATCTTTACCTCCAGCATTGACCGTGTACACAGTCTGCTAACCAGATGCTGATTGCCTTTTAGCGCCTGCATGTATTTTAATTTTCTGTGGTGTCCTTTCCCATCTCTGCTCTCCTCATGTCAGTGTTTCAGTGTCCCTTGGTCCACCCAGGCTCAGTGCTTCACTGCTCTCGGGAACAGAGTCTGCCTGTACCTTCCTTGACACTCTTTCCTCTGCTTGAAATATCGCAAAGCAGCTCAATCCCTACCAGTATGGGGCCCTGGTATTTCCTTTCAAAAGTTGATTTTCTCAAATCATCTCCCAAATTTGATAGCTAGCATTGCTGTGAAAAAGGCAACATCTTGGCTTCTGTCCTCAAAGTCTGTTCCCTCCCACCCATGCAAGTGCAGCTGAATAAAACATGTGTTTTAGGCAGAAATAGCGATGCCCTCTTTTCGCACTAGTTTAAATAATTATTTGAAAATTATGACTTTAACAGAAGCTGCTGTGTGTGTAGAGGAAACCCTCCTGGTTAGGATTCCGTAAGTGTGATTTGTTTGGCATTTGCATTCAAATACTTTTGTGCTTCTGGAGCATTTTTAAGGCTTGACTATCTGCTCCCACCACCCATGACAACAATGCACAAGCAGAAGATGAAAATTCTGGTTTTCAGCCCCAGCATTCCTGAAAAAAATTTTGCTGATTGCAACAGTATCATTTTGGGTGTGATTTTTAGTGGGTTTGAGTTTGAATGGGTTTAGAATAGGTGCTTGAGTGGCTTTTGTCCCCATGCTAATGCCCCCACAGCAGTGGGAGTCAGGAGGAGTGAAATGATGACCTGAAGTAGCAGACGGCTCCAAACAGAGCTGGATTAATGTGAAATGGGGCCCTTGTCCCATCCAGCCAGGAAGCCTCCAGCCAGCCTGGGGCCACCGGTGCCGTACCCCATCCCAGATCCCCCTAAGCTCGCCCCATCAAACCCACCACCACAGAGCCCCTAGCAAAGAAATTCCCCAAAGTGGGTCTCGAGAAGCCCTGACAGGCCTCTGAGCTGTGCACCCTGCCGAACATTAAATAGTGGAGGGATTAAAACCCAGTTTGTCCCTGTTCTGACAGGTTTTGGATATTTTTTGTGTGTGACAGACACATTTGATGTGTTTGGAAAATTCGGCAGTAGCATTCCCCCTCCTGTGATATTGCCAGGCTTGCTCTGTAGTGCTGAAGAAGGGGAAAAAAAAAAAACCCGAACCTCTTAGTGTTGGGAATTATAAATAATTTGATGCAACAGGTTTAAGTTACCATTTTTGTGGTGAAAAGAAAAGCTTAGCGTGATCCAGATTTTCCTTGGTTTCCTCCCATTCTGCTGAGAAGCAGAGGTATTCACATTTCTTTGTCTAACAGTTTTATAATGTCTTAAGAGATTAACAGTGAGCATGAATGAGGGGCTGAGGATTAGACGACAAAAAGCCCGGGCTGTCCACTACCTTGTTTGCACATTTTACATTTTTCAGCATTGCTGAGCGAGTATAGAAACTAAGGAAAGATAATAAGGACCAGAGTCCCAAAAGTGTTTAGTGATTCAAAAAAATTCAGATGCCATGTCAGAACTGACAGAATGATGGAGCATTATGTGGCAGGACCCACTTTTTTGTCTTAGGGTAAGCTCTCGCCCTGAGTGAATGCAGATGTTATTGCAGGATCCCAGACAGACAGTCAGTGAAATGTGACAAGCTGTCAGCAAAGTTACACTACGTTGAGTTTGCTAAAATATCCCAAAGCTTTATACGTGGCCTTTTTTATATATATATTTTTATATATATATATATATATATATAAAAAACCCTCTTAGCTCAATCAATTGGAAAAAAAAAGGGGAGGGGTGTGAAGAAGAAATGGTACAGTAACCTTTGCAGTCGGGAATCCTTTGAATGGTTCAGACATGGCTGTAAAAGTTTTTTAAGAGCGGAGGAAAATTATCATCTGAAATATTTGGAAGGTTACACTGGCATCAGTAAAATTTCTGAAAGCAAAGAGCATGCATGGTAAGGCTGTTAACCACATGTCATACTGTGTCAGTCATTCCCCGAATGATTTGGGTATTTACCCTTGTGAAATGCTTAGTCAAATCAGTAATAGCAGCTAGCAGAAGTGAATCCTACCAGTAGTCAGCTTTCTCTTCAGCAGGGTATCAGCTTCAAAACAGGGGGTTTATAAGCAATTGTAACACCTTTACTGGTTGGTTTGGTTTTTTTTTTTAATTCTCTTTTTTATACTTCATAAATAGATGCAAACTAACTGGTAAAATGGCAAAAAAGGTGTAAAGTGAACAGGTTAAAACATGCTCAGCAAATAAAAATATATGTCTGGGCAAATCGATGCAAACGATCTGAATTCAGATGCTCTGAAGTCATAGTGAGGCCCAAAATATTACTTTTGTTTTGAATTTTGGGTCTGCAAGAGATATTTGATTTTTAAATATTGTAACAAGATGTAAAGTTTTTAAATTTTGAGTAGAAAAAGATGGGTCCCATTCTTCATAATCTTAACTATTTAACTCTCAAGGAATCTTTGAGGACAGTGATTATTATTGGTGTGCCAACACACTCCCAGCACTGTGCTCAGTATTTTCCCAGTTCAATACTTCATTACTTAAAAAATATTTGAGTTTCCTAGTATATATTTATATTTTTACACATGCAATTGCATTTCCACCTTTGAATTAGGACTGCATCAGATTTAAGCTTTTACATAATTAGAGGACAGGGAGCCTAAAATACTAATCTATTCAATTTATTTCACAGATTTATTTTAAAGATATATTTCCTTATACAGGCGAATAGATCTTGATTTGAAAATGCCAAAGTAAATTGTATATCTGTTTTGCAAGTAATTATATATATCATTCACAGGAACCCCTTTAATAATCTGTATTCTTGTCTTATTACTGTTAGCTTAAGCCTAAATTTAACGAGAAGGCTGTTTAGAGTGGCACAATCTAATATATTTTGCTAGAATACAAGTTGCAGTATGTTCATTCTCTTGTAAGCAGAGCAGAATAATGCGTGTGATTTATAATCAGTTTAGGTCTCCTTTTGAATAAGATGATCTTGCGTTGTTTGTTTTCATATACTGAAAATATTAATTTACTTTTAGAAGCAGGGGAGAAAGGAAAACATACCCAGCCACAATTTAGTGCAATTTGTGTTATAACAAAATGTATTTCCAGACAATGCAACAACCTTCCCCGATTCTGAAAAATGGGATGCAAAGACGCTTAGGAGATAACATCTTGCATAGTGTTTTTGTGAAAAACCCCCGAAGTAAACAATCCAACTAAATTATGCATATGGAGGAAATGATTGAGAATATGTTTAGCTGGTAATCGCGCTCATGCTGAAGTTTTAAATTTCATCTGTCTGCTCAGATCTATTGTGATCCATTAAGTGGCTTCCTTTTTTTCCGACAAATTGAATGCTGCAACTGCAAGGAGCTCTTTTGTTCTTTTAATTCAGTCAGCATGGAAATGATTTTCTCATTTCAGGCCCTTTTCTGTCCTCTCTTCATTGTGTCAATAAAATAGAGTTGTGCAGAGCTGCTCTAATCAGCTTAGAGTGCTAATTCATTGCACTGGGATGCTATCTGGGTCCGGCTACAGGTGGGCACTATAAGGGGTCAGTCTCCAGGGGAGTCTAATTGTGTCTCTCTTGGGTCTTGTTTGCAGAATAACTGAAATCTCAAACCCCACCTTAAGAAAGGAAGGAAAAATGCACAAACGCAGGCGTATAGGAGCCCGCACGATCTCTAGATGCCCCGTTCAGTCAAGTCGTTTCCATTTTGATACTGTTTGGGGAAGGGAATGTTTTAGTCCAGTGGCAAAAGGTTATTAAGAAACTTTGTAGATAAATTTTAAAATTTAGATAAGAATTCAGTCATTCTGAGATACAGGTGTGCAAGAGGGAAATGGGTGCTGTGGTGCTCGTGAGGGGTTTTGGGGGAGGCTTGCCTTTAAATTATTGAGGCTTTCAAAAGACTAACAAAACCCCAAGAAAATGTATTATTTGGATAACAAATCCTCTCTGCATGTGCCATTGGTTGTCTTAAACAAGGTTTTTGCCAAGGAACCAGGGTACATTGAGTGGGAGGGAGGCTGCCCAGTCCCAAGGAGCCCAGGAAATCCTTAGGCAAGCAAGGCAAGGAGCCTGGGCTGCCCCAGTCCCACCCCAGTGCCTAAACCCTGTGGCAGCCTTCCTCCCGGCATGGAGGGGCTGTACTAACATCAGGAGGTGATGCTTTCTGCTGGAGATTTTGGGTCTTATCCTGGGTTATGCCAGAGAATTGCTTGAGAAAGATCAAGAGGAGGAATGCGAGGGGAATGGAAACCTCATGTCCAGCTTCTGCCCCAATATTGCATAGTCTGGCCTCAGAACTGTCCCTGACACAAGAGCAAGCAGCTTTCTCTTTACTGTTTTGTTTTGTGGGTGGTTTTTGTTGTTGTTGTTGGTTGTTTTTTTAATGGATGAACTTATGTTTGCCACCAACCACAAAAAAGAGAAAAGAGATGCTGGTGGGGAATTGGGAGACGACTCCTGATGATGCCTCATGTCTCTTGCCAGCTCGCCCCACGGTGGGGGGGTTTGGGAGCATCTGCCAGCCCTGAACCCCTGCGCCCAAAGGGCAGCCCTGGCACCTCTTCCATCAGGGACCGAGCAGCAGAGCCCAAATTTCCCAGACAGATGTGATAGACGCTGCCGAATTGCTTCCTGATATAACCCCAGCGATGTTACAGCACGCACAAGTCTGCTCCCAGCACTTGCTATGCAAACCAACAGAGATGGGCATAGATGGAGTAGTAATTATGGGGCTCCTACCAAAACTTGCTCAGCACCTTAAGGATGGCGGAGCAGCCCTGGCACATCCCCTTGCTGCAGAGGAAGGGCACAGCTTGTTGCAGAGCAATCAGTGACTCTGTGGAAAGAAAAATGCAGTAAAAGTAGTAAAGAAAATTGAGCAAATAATAAATTTCCTTAACAATGTAGCAAAATGTAAAAGAAACTTTATTTGTACAGCGTTTTGTTTTTAAATTAACATGAAGATTTTCCCACAGAACATATTTCCTGTGCCCACAATTGCTCCTGCAAAAATGGGGCACTTTTTGGAGTTGCTTTCAAAATATCAGTCCTGAAAAAAAATATTGTGTCCCTCCCATCCTTTTTTACCCTTGTGTGGCTGAGGGTTCTCACTTACTTAGCTGTAGGAAAAGCAGAGAGGGCATGGCCATGGCAGGGCAGGGGCAGATCCTCTCCTGGAGCACAGAGGGTTTGGGGAATGGGAATGCAACAAAGTCTCCCAAAAGCTGGTGTCTTTTCTACAGAGAAGCCAGTGCTGGCCTGCAGAAAGGATTTCAAGGCAATGTGGGCTCTGCAGGGCATCAAAGCCTTGTCTTTAGCTACTTCCACAACTGCAGTCCTCCTTCGCTCCAAAGTGAACCCAACTGGATTTGGGCAGGACTGCTCTCCATCAGTGGATTTTCTACAGGAACGATAAGCTGTCAGTCTACTGTGGGTTTGTGGCAGAGCTGCCACCGTGAAAATTAATTAACATACCTGAAGACACCCCTGAGCAGGAAATCATAGTGCTGCTCTGTGATTCAGGGGTGAATAGGATCTCTCTATTATCAAAACCTCCATCAGGGAAGAGGAAATTAAGTTCCTAATTAGACAGTGTCCAAAGGAAGAAGTGAGGCATTGAAGAGATGAAGAAAATTGAGAGGTAGCTGATGCACGTATCAGGCTAATGATAGAAAAGGAAATAGTAGAGCTTGAAAGGTCACTGACCTTATTAGGCTAGGAGAAAAGTAGTAGATCTTCAAAAGCTTTCACCTATGATAGGTTGACAATGTGTGAAGTTCTCTAGATGGTCAGAGAGGAAAGACAGCCCAGAAAGAGCATGGGAACAAATTAGGCAGATTACAGTGAACTGCATAAATGCAGCATGAAAAGCATATTAAGAAAAGAGAGAAATTCAGAGTAGAATTCTAGTAGCCTGAAAGGTTTCATTATTTGACGAGATCTCTTTTCAGTATGAGTACAGGATTTTCTTTCCTACTTAGTAATTTTGTTTGTTTTACTATCAATTAAACTCAATAATGATCCCTCACTGGGTATAACATTTCCCTAATGAAGTATTTGCTTTCTGCTAAACTGAAATATTTCAGTGGTGGCCAATTCTGAATATTAACTTCAGAAGATAGCGCTGCTAATAATAGCTTCAACATTAGTTTTTGAATATAAGAAACATGTTCTGTACCACTTACTGAAAGCATTGCAGCTCCCTTAGTGGCAGGAGACTTTTACCTTGGAATACCAAAGCTGGCCAGCTGCAAGACTTTTAAAGGCTGTTATAGGCTATTTTCTCAGTAGGTAAAAACTCCCTGGCTCTTTAAATGAGATATTACAAGAAACAAGTCTATAGAAAGTCAAACGAAATACCCCTAAAGCCTGCCTCCTCCCAGCCTCTCTTCCTGCAGCAGTTTTGTGCCGTACGTAGGTGATTTCTCAGAGCCAGCAAGGCCTGATTAAAATCCTCCCTGCTGGTTCATGTACAAGCATGGGTTTGAGTTTAGAGGTAGAGTTGTTTCTCTGTCTTTCTGGTAAATGCTCAAGTTTTCTTGTTTTGACTGTTGGTAGGAAAGGGGGAGAAGGAATTCAAAGAAGGAAGAAGAGGGAATTAAAAATACAGCACTGAATACTTTTCATGCAGCAGGACCAGTCCACTTACAATATAACATAACAGCAGTTTTCCAATCAAAATATCAGCAGAGAATTTGTCCTTATTTAAAAAGTCATAGTGATAGCACCGTGACTTTCCTTTAACGTAAGCAGAGCATGATCCACTCCTAGAGTACCAATATAAACCCGATGTAAAGACAGACCATGAAAAAGCCTAAATTTTTCCTTTTGCTATGAGAAACTTAATGGCTTTTTTTTTTTGATGCTATGACTAACAAGGCTGTTTTTAAATAACTACTGTTGTATTCTGAAATTAAAATCTCTTTGTCAACAAAGAGGACCATGTGGCGTTTCACAAATAAAGCAAAAGATGCTTCCTGAACCTACCTAGAAGAGCTAACACTTTCCCATCATCGGAAAGAAAACAAACATGGTATGCTTAATATGTTTTTCTTGTGCTTGTGGTCCTGTCCTGAAGCAGAACCACGTTGTAGGACTCCAGCCTGGGGGCAGAAGCACTGCTGAGCCTGTCGGCAGAAGAGCAGCCCCTATCTCGATCCTTAGGAGGGCTCCGCAAAAAGGCATTACGGGTGCTAAAGTTCCTGGAGACAGAGGAGGGCTGCCATCCCCGATTAGATGTGGTCTGTAATAGTATCGTCCTGTTTTCACTCACCACGGTAGAACATTTCTACTAGGCTAACAATGCGTAGGGTAATGAGAAACATGCCAAGTTTAAGGGAAAGAGGAGTCGAACCTACGTACAGGAAACAAATGTGATCAATTACCCCAAGTATAGAGCTCACAGATACCTTATCTTAAGGCTCCTTAAAATAAGAACCTGATTGTTTCCAAATGCGCCTAAGAAGCTAGTGATAGAAACACATTAATACGAGAGACACATGAAATTTTATTACCTCCAAAAATTGTCATTATTACTTGCTTCTAAAGATATGGGAGAATCAACACAACTGTCTAACACATGATCACAGCAATAAATCTATGACTACCTATGTGTGTGCATGCTGTACGTGTAGAAGCAGAGTTTTAACATTATACTGTTACAGTCTTCTAAACAATATTTTAAGAAGTTACCAGAATTTATGGCAATATAAAAATTCTGCAGTTTATTTTTATTTCATTGGTTTTTTTTTGTTACCATTGGATTTGTTTCTTTTCTTCAAAACAAATATTTGAAAGAAGTTTTCCTGGTGATTATTCTCCTTGTAGGTGCTACACCATCTGTGGGCAGCTACTGAACTTAGCTTGACACTGGAAATGGAGATCGTTAGCTGAAATTTCTGACAAACTGTGTTTTCTGAAAATACATTAGGAGCGGGGAGAAATGTGTAATGGCAAGCTCATACTAGGGTATGGCTTTAACCTAAAGTTATGTGACACTCAGCTAGGTTTTTAACGTAAATCTGCTACATTTAGGACAGGAGTATATTCTTTTTTTCATGAAATTGCTACTGTCTATAGGAATGCCACCTGTGGATGAATTAGCAGGAGAAGGGAAGCCTCTGTGGGAAATCTAACGCACTGTTTCCATGTGTGCAAGTCCCTTGGGCATCAGCAGGAGTTGTGCGTGAGGTCTGATGGAGGTATGTGACCCAAAAGCTCACGATTGCATTAGAGTAATTGTCTGAGATGAATGTGGCGCTTCTTATACCTCCGTGGGTGGATTTACACAGGCTGAGACTGCGACTCTGGAGTGAGGCAGAGTGTTGCCACTGGTTTTAAAAGGAGTAACACCAGCCTCTTGTATTTCTACTCATGATGATATTTGACAGGAAAGCAGTTTAAAAGTTGGGCACTCAGGACTGATGTATCAGTAGAAGGAATCAAAATACAATGTTGGTGTTTTTTTGTCCGTAAAGAGTCCAGTCTGGATTTCAAATGAGTCTGTTCACTTTGTAAACCCACAGCTGATCCACCCTTGCATAATGTGGACTGAAATGAGGGCTAGAGCATTTAAATTTTGCTAGACATCTCTTGACATAGGTGTTGCTATATGAAGGGGGTTACTGCTTCATTCTGCAGGGGCAGGCTTGTTTCCTTTAAAATGTCTCTCTCTCCTGAGATGACAAATTCAGCAGCATCTTTAACATGCTATTTTATTTGGCATCATTGTTTCTTGTTTGAGATAAAAATTACATAGTTTTTAACATTTCATGCACATTTACTAATCCCAAAAGAATGAGGTCTTTATTGCAAGTAGTCATTTTAGGTGCAGCTTAAACTCTTCAGACATAGTTGTTACAGTGATACATGGAGTGGTCATTTCAGGGGACAACGTTAAAATGTGTAAAAAAAAAAAGAAAAAATTACAGGCATTTAGCTGGAATTATATTCAATACTGACCTGTTATGGTTTATTAAAGTTCTGCACTTTAGCCTGGAGACATTTGCCAGTGCAAAAGTAATGGCTGCTTTAACATCCGTGTACAGAAGTGGAATTTAAGAGATTAACTTGCATTTGACCTACTTCAGCTCTCCTGGTAATGAGGGGTGCAGGGGCACAGAATTAATTTCTCTCAATTTGTGGCTCTCAGGGGTGCTGCTAAGTTTGAGAGTGCTTGAATTTTAAGAGTCTCCTGGTGTGCCGAGAAGGTTTTGTTACTGCGTGGAGCTCTGTTAGTGGCAGGGACTGAAGTGCCAGTTTTATCTATTTGATTAATAGCCTGATTGAGTTCTAGTGTATCTTTGAAAGAGAAAACCCATATTTTCTCTACCACTCGAACAGCATTTTTTCCCACATACACTGATCCTCCTCTCTCACCCAGTAACAGCAACTCGAAAGAGCCAATGGGCTGAGAAATGTCTGCTGGGCCTAACTTTTAGTCTGCAGCTCTCAAGCTGGGTTTTACACACCAGATCTGTCTCACCTTCACAATAATCTGGGATTTATTCAGGATCTGCTGTATGTTTGCTGTGTGTGATATTAATGGGCTGCTCCTAGTAGGATATTACTCAGAGTGGTATTATTTGGACTGATGTGATTTTAAAAGCTAGCAAATGACTGTGCAATTATTACTCCAGTGATGTGTCTTTACCGCAGTATTAATGCATCTAAAGAGATTTTTGGCAAAGCAATTTATACTCTCGTGAAATTGGCTGTAACTACTGAATGTACAACATTTCCTTTTCTCCCCGAGTTTAACAGGTCTGGTTTAGTTTCTTATCGATATCCTTCATCCCTCCTCTTCCTTTTAAAATAACCTCTGTTCAGTAGATTTCTTTGTGCAGAATCAGTAGCGACATGACATGATTTATTCCAAGCTCGTTGCATTTTATCAAGGAAATAAATAGAGGAAGCAATAATGCATGTAGGTACCATCCTGTGTCAGATATGTATATTGGGGAATAGGATGATAAAGAGAAAAGATTTCTAAAGCTTTCTAAATAAATGTTTTTTGCTTTATCACATTATCACATAGCAATATTGGCGTTGAGAGCTTATCTTTTCTAGAAATCTTCAAGTAAAAGCTCCCTCTGCTTCTCTGATATCTCCAGGTAAATCATAGCACAGGAGACTCTGGAGACTGCATGTGTATATATGTTACTATTTACCAATAAGCACAATATTAAGCATCTTCCACCTAATGGCAAAAATACATATTAACTATAACAAAATAAAATGTGTATAATTGTTTCATAACATAGATGAAAAAACAAATTGTGCCAGAATCCATATCAACATGTCTTCTACAGGAATGCAATTGGATTGTGTAACCTTTACCTATCAATTTAATGGAGACTAATTGTCCTGAGATTCTTCTCTGGAAGTTCACAAAGCCTTTGCCAGGTTTCGTTGTCGGCTTCTCCTTCCCAAAACCTGTGATTACAGAAAAACATAACTTCCCTTTGGATCTGTGATCTATTAACAAAATGGTACTAGCTGCTTATTTTCAGCAAGCCTGGACTAACCAGTGCTTTTACCTTAAGGAAATGGCTGATCTTTTTATTTTCAGGTTAAGGAAGTTACATTTTTACAATAGGGAGGTTTTATATGCAGAACTCTTCCACAGGGCTTCCTGTAACGGGATTGCTCACAGACATACCTTGATGCAGTTGTTTTGACATGTAACTGCTGTCAGAAAGTCATGAAGGATTTTCCTGGTTTTTTAATTAAAAAAAAAAGAATTAACTATTTTTGGGGTTTGCTGTTAAAATATATTCCTATGATGAGTTCTTAAAAAAAAGTATTAAGGCCACCCATTGTAACTCTGGAGAAGCAAATCTTGCCACGATGTGCTTTCTTGATTTTGTGGAAACTTTTAAAGATCATGTAATAAGGTTTGCTAAAAAACTTGAAAACTTTTGCTTTTAAATGTTTCTTACTCTTCTTTCATCTGGTGGAAAGCTTTAGTCGTTGCCATATATGCTTCGGTGAAAAGCAACAGCACCCGTACCCGACCCACTGTACAGAGTTAATGTCCTGCAATCTTTCCCTGCTCCTGAGAGTCAGAGAGAGTTTCCAGCTCCACTTTTCCTAGCAGCTGCCAACGTTGTCAGCACTGATCTGTCAGAAAGGATTTTTCCTGGCAAAACTTTGAAGCTCCTTTCTGACATCCCCAACAAACTAATTGTTGTCTCCTGCCTCCGAGAGCCCTCTGAAGTCCCAACGAGTTAGTGTCTTCTCAAGAGATGAGAAAGGGGACTCACAAAATCAATTTATCAGGCTATTACGCATTGTCATCAGCCAAAACAAAAACTTGCTAAAGACAGGAGAAAAAGTAGAAGAAATGGGTCTCTGAGAAAAGGTTACAGAACATCCATCTTCTCTCCTCTTCTGATTGTTCCCTTTCTTTACCCATTTTCATACCCATTTCCCTCCACTAAAAGACACTTTATGACAAGCATTGTAATCTCTTTAGACCAGGGGGGAACCTCTTCTTTAGGACTGAATCTTTGCAAGGCGTGAGTGACAGCGGGAAGGGGTCCAATTGCCACTGAAGACACTAGGCAATAAATCATCCGCCCTGGCATCAAGTGGCTGGACTAGTCCCCACTTCCTGATGGCCACTAGTGCCTGGCAGTGACAAAACAGCTATTGTCAGCGCCCAGCAGCCACATTCCCTCGTTCTCCCCGCCGAGGTTTTAAGTTTACCTAAGGCATAAGAAACACAGATTATTGCACTGGGGTGGAGGGGGGGGGGAAGGGGAAGTCTGCTGTGGGTGGGAGAAGGGACACGCAAGAACAATGCTATTATCGCGTACTTCTGTACAATAGTAGTGACTGGAGGAGTGCCATCAGGTTTTTATTGGTAATTACTAAAATGTCTTTTGAAACCCTCTGGCCCAGACGCTGAGTTTGTTTGCGTGTTTTTAAGACTTTCCATTTCCAGGTGACCCCTGGTGCTGTGGTTACTCTTTAACCGAGGCAAGGCAGTGCTAGGAGGTGTGCGCTGTTATAAGCACAACAGCTCTTCACCAAACAGAACAATCTTAAGGAGGAAATACTGGATGGAAAAATAAGTGCTTGTCACCCAGATACAAAGATTGGAGCATGTTTTGGATTCTTTCAGGCCAAACCCAGAGATCTTTGCATTGTCAAGTTATCACACCAAATACCATCATGAATTTTTTATCATTTACAGCTAAGTTTCCATAAAGGAAGCTAAAAAATGCGTCAGGTTTGTTCCACCGAAAGGCTTGTGCACTGCTACTGCATAAAAGACGTTTATAGATAAGTTTTAATCAGCTTGAAGTTACATATTAACTGGTGAATGATGGTAAAGACAGGAATAAAAGACTGTAGTGGGATGAGTCTTTAAATCTGAAACCCCACAGAAGGTCACCAAAGGATAAGAGTAGCAGAATATTTATCACTGCTGCATTTTTTTATCCTTATTGATTTTCCCCTCAGTGTCGTTAGGGTGTTTCCTTTAGGCAAACGAGTTAGAGAACACTAACCATTTATTAATTATTGTTGATGCTGGGAAAAATGACTCGCTCCCTCCAGAATACCCCTCAACTTTAGTGCACTTGGTAAGTGTAATGCAAGAGAGGAACTTGACTCTGGAAATTTAAATAATGAATTAGTTAACGTGCCATTGACTCTTCTATTCTGTTGTGGTAAGTGGAAATCTATGTGCACTTGTGCTGCCGTTCTGTATGTCCGCTGCCCGAGTTCTCAGTTATAAGAACCGTTTTGGGGTATGAGAATGCAATAGATATTAAAAGAAAAAATGTCTGGAGCCCCGTAGTCAGGCAGACGTGCCTTTCATTATCATAAGAAATATAGAGATTATATCATCCTTCCAAATATCGACTAGCCCGGGGGTGAATAGTTTTTGTTTGAGTGAGGGAGTAAAACATCATTAGTTTTTTCATGATCACCATGGGAAAAGCTGACAAGTAGATTTTTCTGTTGGCTGCTGTATTTTCATGACAATTTTGTAAGGCTATGTTATACGGTTCTGCATATAATGAAACTCCTTCGGAGTTTAGTAACAAGGAAAAAAAATTATTCCTTTTCTTTTTAACTGTAAATTGATTAGGCTGTGCTGAACTAGCAAAAGTAACCAGGGCTCTCTGTTTTAACATTTTGAATTATTTAATGAAAAGGCTTTAAGGTCTTTGGATTCACAGTCAAATTGCTACAGAGAGTAAATGAGATGAAGGTTTTTCTAGGCTCCATGACAGTTCTATCCCATTTCATCATCTTAACTAAAAAATAATCCTATCTAACTTGAAATCCACAGCAGCTGTAAGTAGAAAATAAATCCAAACCGCAGCTCAGACTTGTAACCTAACAGCCATCATAAATAATCAGAACCTATTTGAAGGTGGAAGATGGGACATTAGAAGCTATTTACACTACTAGAGTGATGCCATTGATCAGTAACAGCAACCCGTAGATAAGACTCATATGATGTCATGGTTATTTATGATGGGAATTGACAGTAAAGCTACTATAGAACTTTCTTCCCGACAGCTTCATTCATTTCTGTTTGTGATGCATTTTGCTGTTAAAGAAGCAATCAATAGCAAAATTGTGGTGATAAAAGTTATTACTGGTTAAATATATGAAAAATGTGCTTGCGTACGTATACATATATAATGCCAACTATGAGAACATTAAAAAATTAGGTCAGCAGAATTTATTTAATATTTTTATTACCAATGTACAGTAAAGCCATTTTATGTTCTTTGATGGTGAACATGTACTACAGTCCGATTTATTTTCTAATCTCATCAAACTTATTGCGACCATGAGAAATGCAGTGTTGCAAAGATTTAATATAATATTACAGGTTCTCTGCAGTAAGCCCTATGGCTCACAGTGTATTGGTGCAGGTCAAAGAAGAGGAGAAAAAAGCCCTTTCAGACCAGTATCAGGCAGGGGAATCTGCTGTGCAGGACATGCATGTGTCCAGCTTTAAGTGTTTGCATCCAGCAATTGAAAGGGGGTTTAGCAGCAAGCAAGGACTGGTGAAATATAGAAACATCCCTGCACCAGGTCCAGCGTGCATGCATGCAAATGCCAATAGGCAAGAAACTATTCTTTTCTTATACATGCTCTCATTAGGAGATGAAGGTAAAATGAAGGTGAGATCATGGCCAGCCTCAGAGCAAGGGGTCTTGTTGCTGCCTCGGCTTGGTGCAGCCACGGGCTGTCCCTGCAGGGCTGGTGCTTTCCTCCCCGCAGGTGTGAGCAGGTGCTCGGCAGGAACCTGGGAGAGGAGTCGGATGAGGGGATGTGGGAGAGGTGTCCCAGGACAGGGATGACCCAACCCAGGCTGGGTGACACCACACTGCCTGCAGTGTCGGGCTTGGCGCAGCTGCAGAGCACGTGGGACTTAAGGTTGTTGTTTCTCTTGCTTCCATAGTACTACAAATTAACTGCTGTTTTGGTCACTAATTTTGTACAAGGTTTTTATAGCATGTTAGGACAATATAATGGTAAAAAGCTAGCAGAAAAAACCCACAGAAGGAATATGAAAGGGTAGTTTCCACATTATATGAAGGATGATATTAGCCTATTGCCTCCTTAAGGTCTCAAAATCTTTTTCGTGTGTTTTACTTTTTATTAGGTAGTTTATACCCAAAATGAATGTTTCATTCCATTTTTGTAACATAAGATTTTTGCAAAACAAAATGTTGATCAGGTGGTCTTCATTAAATGGAAAAGATGTGAAGATGGATATGTGTGTAGGAATGTAATATGCCCTGCAACAGTCAGTCAACTGGAATTACTAACCCCAGATGCTACAGAAACCAGCACCAGAGACTGAAAACTAAAACTGATCATACACAGAAACTGTATTAAAATTCATGTGAATCACCAAAAATTAAAAAGCAGCATAAGGGGGGGAGAGAACAAATGAAACCTTTTTTTTTCTGTAGCGTTCACATAGGTCATAAAGTGATTATTAAAAATATACTGATGTTTTTAGGCCAGCATTAGTCCAATATTATCTGTTCATTGGCAAAATCAGAGTGATAGGTAGGCTAATACTGACTGCTATTTGTTTCTTAAGATAATTTTCTCTGCTAAAAACTGATAGAAAATGCACGTAGTATCATAATTATCCTAATTCTGGCTAGTTTACAAAAGTCTTCAGTAAGTCTATCTGAATTTAATGTTCCGTGATACGAATCCCCATCCTCAGAGGAACTGGCTTATCTTTTAAACAACCCAGGCTCTATTTTGTATAGTTCCTTTATGTGTATGGTTGTATGTACACAGCAGGTCAAAGGCAGTGCTTCCCAAGACCATTGTTGGCCTGGAACAATAAATATTAGACTTAATTTAAATGGGTCAGAGTTCATTCTCATCCACTGCCCATCTATATGGCAAAACCGTCTGGTCAGTCATTTAGTTGAGACAGAAATAGTCACCATCAACAAACTGCTAATGAAAAAAATGTATGTTTGATGGAGCTTCTTCTAAGCCATGACAAATCGACGTGCGATGTTATATACATGTATATATGTGTCTTTCTGCTAATCTACAGAAAACAGTGGGGGTTTTTGAGATTTACACTTTGTGCCTAGGAATGTGTTTATCCAGTTAAATAGTGACGTACCTCTTGGTGGGATTTCTTTTTTCTTTTTAATGTGATGAAGAAATATTGCCCTTATTAATATTTCACACATTTTATAGGTAATACTACCTCTATGACTTCACACTGTTCTTCCCAAATGGTCCCCAGGTTGTACTCAGGAAATGTTATTACAAGACTTTCCGTCGTATTTTGCGAAAGGATGGGTTCCTGCTCCTGGCCGAGAGTGGGGGTGATTGCACTGGAATTTCAGCCGCCCTTCCAACAGCCGGGAAGGCTGGGCGGCACGGCTGCTCCCTTATAGCTGCTAATGGTCATCCACTGGGTAACAGCAAACTGCTAAAATAAGGTAGGACAACTGGGCGGATCACAGACATTATGTAGGAAACTAGGCAAGCTTTCATTCTGTGGTAGCTTACAGCTGGCATTGTGTTAAAACCATTGCAGGGAAAACCGATTTGGGATGGCACAAAATGTTTTCCAGTGACAATTTGCCTAACGTGTTGTGACTGGGCAAATTGCCTTGATTTTGGAATTTTCTCCTTGGAAAATGAGGGTAGGGTTTTGCTCTCTTCCAGCATCTTTGAGCTGATGTTTTCAAGGCAATTTACAGATATTACATTTTTTTAGCATCAAAATGTCATGCATTAGCATTCACTGTATTTAACCATATAGACGTTAGTCTTTTACAGGGAGAGAAAGAGAAGCGTAGGGAGATTAAAATGACCATTTTCAAACTCACTACCTAAGGCTTAGGCTTATAAACTCTGTTTTTCTGTGTCTAAGCAGGCAGCCCAATTCTCAGTGCTGCTCAGCAGCCTCCATTGACTGCAGAAATTATGGGGTGGATAAGTTTGCCTCTTTTGTTTTCAGTGTTTCAGAATGTGCTCGACTCCAGCTGTGTTAGGTATTTTTTGGGTTATTTATGCCCAACAACAGTCATATGGTAATGACCCATCTGTGCTTTGAAGCCGACATGTCTCTGAGGTGAACTGGATGAAGAAAGAGGCTGCTCGTTGTTATTTGGGATTCTATAATGTTAAATGTGAGCCGATCATGTTGGAAAGAAACACAGGGATATACCTTCATCCAGATGCTGTTGTTGCCCGTGTGGACCGCAGTCCCTCCAGGGAGCATCTGTGGAGCACTGTTCTGCAAGGATGTGGCCAAACCTGCAACACCAAAGGGTCCTGGTCCCTGAGACCTTGTTCTCACATCCAGGATGTATTAATTATTATTTATTACTTGGATATTCTCTAGTCACTAACAAGGCAGTCCTGTTGAATACAACCAAAATCAATAGAAAACTGCTCCAGTTATGTTATTTCAAGTGGATTGGACCAGAGAGGAATTACCTAAATGTTAAAGGAAAAAAAAACAACAAACAACCCAAAGTCCCAAAGCTTATGTGGATTTGTATCAAAATTGAGTATGGTTTATGCAAGCTCATCCTTATCAGCTGAACACTGAAATCCTCCATTGGCTTGGATAATCGCCCCCAAATGAGCCGCTCCTGTGAGGTTATAAATGGATTTTATAACAGTTTTTAAGAATAAAAGACCCTATCCCCCTGCTTTTTTGCATGCTATAGCACAAGTCCCTTGAGCTCAAGTTTTCAGAAGTTACCACCAAGTGTGTCCACGTGATCTGTTTTCTAGTGGAGCCGAGCATCCAACTCCTGCAGGGACTGTAAGCGAGAGCTGCTGGGGTCAGGTCACTGGCAAAGTCAGGTCATGCTGACTAGAGGCAGAAAGCCCACAAAAGGAAGGTAGTTCTAAAAATGTGGCTCTTGTACATATGTTTTTGCATCTCTAATCAAGGGATGCATTGCGTTCTTGGGGTGTTTGTGTGATTGACTGAATTAATAATGTAGAAATTGATTGAAATGGAAGTTCTTGGAGGGAACATGCCATGTAAGAACAGGGTCTATTCCTCCCTTGAAGACTGGGAGAGAAATGTCTCTGAGATCGCTTCAATTTAAATGAATGCCTTTTTCATCATTTGGGATGCTCCAAATTTCCAGTGAAAGTGATTTTACTGTGCTAGGGCTGAGCTTGGGAGCTGCTGCTGGCACGAGCCCTGCTGAATGCAGGCCACATCTTGCATAGCATCGACAGGCTCTGGATCTGGGAATGCATTAACCACTCTGCTCCCTCATTGAATAACACTGCCTTTAAAAGACAGCAAGGCCCAACATGGAAAAAAAAAGTTGTCTTTGTCAGCCTTTATTAGTAGACCACGTTGTCTGTTTTACTGTAACACATAGGTTGTGGCCTCTGTTGAGCTCACATCCATCTTTGTTCCTTGGGTAAGAACTCTCTAAATTAAAATCTCTCTAAATTACTTAGCCCCAATCGGAGTAAGGGGCTCCATGGGACCCTCTCTTTTTTTTTATTCAGTTTATTTTGTCCTCAGGTTTCTTTTGTTGTCTTGCTTCCTTAACTGCATATATCTTTGATTAAGAGGAACCCCAATAGGACACAGATAAACTGAGAACAAAGATTTCTGCAGCTCAGGGTATTTGACCCAGAAGCTTATTTATCTGTGGACATGTCTATTCGTATCTGCTGCTCCTACAGTCAGGAATTTGCCCCTGCAAATTGGTGCTAACAAATGCAGTTGCCCAGGGTGCCCCTTTCGTGCACGCATATGCATTTATCCAGATGTTCGAAACACATTTTTCTTTTAACAGCGTGTCAATGAATTATTATGATGTATTTTGACATACCGGGAAAGGGGGATTGTTTCTTATGTGAAGCAATTGGGAGGAAAAAAAAAACAAACCCACACCTGCTGCCTTCAGGATTTTTGCCGTCAGCCAGCTACTGCTGAACTTGAGCTTGGGATTGTTCCACTGATTTCCCAGGACTCGCTGCAGAAATGGCTTTGTGCATTTGCTCTCTATTTCTGGATGTACTGTCAGTGCAGCCCAGGTGGAGATTCAGACCCTTCTTTGCTCGGATACTCCTGCCCCCAGAAGATCCTGCAATACTCTCTCAACAGCAGAGCTCAGCCCACACTGCGCTGAAAGGATGGTGACCATGTAAACAGGGCAGGAAGAAGTTAGGCATGAAACTGAGGATAAAACCCAGATTCTTTGGCCTTTTGTTTTCATGTGCAAAAGGGAAAAAGAAATTACAAAGAACTGAACAGCACCTGCTGAGAATGCTGACAACTGATCGCCTACCCGGATAAAGCGGTAACAGGTAAATGCTGGAAAAAAGTAGTTGGAGGAGCCTGGTCTGAAGCTGGTCCTTGCTCTGAAAATGAAAAGGTGTTGTGAAGGCAGAAGGAGCTGGCTTGCAGAATACTCCTCCTAGGGGCTGCAGGAGCCTCTGCACCAGCCACCTCCTCCGGAGACCGTCAGAGCACCTTCCCTCTGCAGGAGCTGCTGCAGCTGCCTGGAAATCCGACTTAGGGAGAGTAGAGATGATAATTAATATAAAGGCTTTGGTTGATGCAATATACCCCTTTTTGCTGCTTTATTGTCTCTACAAGCCTTGGCTGCAAGTGGTGGCCAGCCGAGCAAGCGCAAGTTGCCAAACACTGTGTATGAGCTCTGCTTAACACCGGCGCTTAAAGGAACTGGAAGCGGTTTTCAGTTCTGCTTGTTCTGCTCCTGGTGACTAGACACTAATATTGCCTCCCTTACAGCATTTCCCTCGCCCTTTCTCCCTTGCCTCAGACTGCAGTAACCTCTTCACATTTGGGGAGTTTCTCACAACACCGATTTTTTTTTTCTAATTCTCCCACCCTCATTTGCCCTAAATTGCAGAAATTTAGAGATTAGGAAGAAAGCAAAAACATTCCTTTAGGAGATGCAACTTTAATAAAAGTTAAGTTGGAGTCCTCCCAACCTTGATTGTGTCCTTTTTAGATGCATTTTAAGCCACCTCTACAGTTTGTGTAAATTACACACACGATATGGGCATGCGAATACATTAAATATGCTTTCATAGGTTTGCCTGTCATATCATAAAAGCAGCAATAAAATACTGAGAGTATATTATACTTATTAATGTATATTCGTAATATACAGTCATTAATCACAAAGTACTAATAACAGACTTTTTTATCGTGTTGAGGCAAAACTTGCCAGTTTTGACTGTTATGGCTGACTTTACAACTACCTGCCTGTCAGCTTTAAACACGGTGGAGGGAATATTTCACGAGGAAAATGCAAGGTCCCTAAAACATCTGGTTGTAAACCTGCAGTAGGGTCTGAAGCAATAATAAAGCTTGTGATGGATGAGTCACGTGAAGCTTCCTTCACCAAAAAGCTGTTGCATTTCAGGCTTATTCTTCTCTAATAATAGACTTTCAGGACCTGGACAATAGCTGGAGTTTTCCCCTTATTCTTGGAGGGTGAACGGCAGTGCTGGGCAGGGCCCAAGCCCTGCGATGGGGCACAGGAGACATCCTGCTTTCCCAGCCCCGTAGGATGATAGGTGTCCTCGGCCCTATGCTCAGCACATGGCCCTTCTCATGGCATCAGGCGAGACTGAGACTTGTACAAGAGCAGAAATCACTCCTCCAGCTCCTCCCCTGCCTGCCTGCCCTTTGCATTTGCTAAAGGCTTTCCCTGCCGTCAGAGGACACAGACCTGCCCTACACCTGCCCTACAACTTGGTGGTTACTGCCCGTGCAACACATTTTGCCTCCTTTTCATCCTCGAGGATGACCATGGTGCTGGAAGGTGGATGAGGATTTTCCCTTGGGTGCCTCCAAGCCACTGCTGACTCTGGTGGGATCGATCCGCAGAGCTGTGGGCTTTGGATTCGCCTCTGGGATGGTGTAGCTAAGCTGCTGATGGGGCTGCCTTATTAACTCAGATACCATTTCCCTCCAATTGGTCTTTGATTTGCAGGATATTTATCTCTTTGAGAATCAGATTTTGTGAAAACACCTGAAGGAACCCATTTAGAGCCAAGTGGAGAGTTTTCCCATAGCCATATGTTTCCTATGTAAATGTATGTGGTGACCTTGGAGCCATCTAAATCCCTGCGCACATCTCACTGGCGCTTTTTTGTTGGTGAATCAGAAGTATAATCAAAAGCCTCTTTGAGGATTACTGAAAAGGAATTCCACATGTGTTAGTGTGTGTGCACACAGGCCATTTATTTTAGAGCACAATCTCACTAAAATCAAATTAATATAATCTGAAGATGCTTTTAAAAGATTAAAACCCCAAAAGATGAAACTGGAAAGCCTTTTGAGTTTTTATAGGAGACAATTTATGTGGTCCATCACGTGCATTTTCAGACCGGCCTTGTTAGAGCAGGTTTTCAGCCTAATAAGAGACAACTGGAGTGTCATCATGGACCGTAGACCTCAACAGGTTATTGCAGTCCAAACATTTTTTAAAAAAATCTGTTCTCAATGCCATCTTTCTAGAAGGAAAACAATCCCTTTTTCCCAAAGTTATCTGTCAACAGGCTTTTAGCCTTTCATCTTCTTTCTGTGAAGGTGCAGAGCATCCTCGAGCTTCACTACTGACTGGATCCTGGAGGGTCAATTCCACCAGTCTCTACTCAAAAGAGGCGTTTTGGCCTCAAAACCCCTTAGGAACTCTAGAAATGATCTTGTAGATACAAATTCTGCCCGGGTCTTCTGTACAATATTAAAGAGGGAGCAGCTAGAAAGACACTCTCACTTCTTTTATTAGGGGGGAAAAGCCCTGCCTTTCATCATGGTCCCTGTCCTTATCTTAACAACTCCCCAGTAAATTTAAAAATTGAGGAGAGTGCTCTAGTGGCAGACTTAAAGAGTGAAGCCCCTGTCCTCAGAACAGATACAAATCAAGATCGTGCCCTTTTGTGCTCTCCCCAAAGGTGCTTAAAATTTGGTTTTTCTCTTGCTTGCTTTAAATTGCATCTTCTCTAAGAAGAGAGAGTCTTCATTCAGTGCAGATAATGCTACTGAGGGGGACTAAATGGGACTGGCAGAGAAAGTTAGCAACATTTCACCCAAAGATAATAGCCATCATTTCCCATATAAAGCTAAATTACATTTGCAGAAATTAAAGTCCACAGTTTCATAATATACCATGTATATTCTGTATATTGTATATGATACATATATTATGCATCTTGCCTGTAGAACATGGGAAACGTTAATGCTTTGTATCTGTCTCTCTTTTGTGTGTGTTTAGGTAAGTATAGTGATTTTTACACCCCAACATCAGTAATATGACAGGGGAAACAGTTAAAAAAAGTTGTGAAGCATCACCCAGCAGATACCAGCACCCACTGCAACCCAAAGGCCATAGCTATTTCTTCCTTTGTAGCTTTTTTTCTTTTTTATACGTGCATGCATACTTAAATACAGAGGTAGCATATATTTCACAAACCCATTTGTGCATGGCTGGAAGTGCTCTGGTTCATGCCCGTGGATATCCCTGTTTCCCTGCGGAGAGTGAGTGAATCGGAGCCTGTGCTCTGCAGAGGGACAGGCATCCCAACAGAGTTACCTGTGGTTTTTTGAAGATGTCTTTTGGACTGTTTTCAGGCTCTGTACTTCTGTTTTGCAGGCTCATTAGCTTTCATGGCTTGATTTCAGTGGTGTGTCTACATGACATTTATTTGCTTTATGAATTGAGGTTTTAATTCACTTATTTTGCTTTTAGTGAGTGAGTGGATCCATGCTGTAAAGTTTTAAGACTTGCTCTTGAAACACTATCTTCTTGGCTAATAAACTGAGATGATGACAAGATCTGTAGTGAATATTCAAATAAATGTGATTACTTCATTTCATGTCAACAGAGGAGGTGAAAAGTGCAGCTCAACTGGCTCGGTAAGATTGGAAGGAGGGGCTGGGAAAAAGCAAGAGACAACAAAGAGATAGTTTGTAAGATTTAGTGGCTTTTTTCAGCAGGGGTGTTGAGAAGTCAGTGTTGCAAAGTTCAGCAGGGTCAAACAAAGTGCAGAAACTTTCTTATATTCATTGAGAAAAGCTTGATACGTGCTTTCAAAATTCAAATGATAGGAAAAGAGTAGATGGATAGATGATGTGCTACTTTTACCTAATCTAAATAGGTTGAAGTTTGTACTGAGTATATATTATCCTTTTTATATCAGAAGGTAGAAAGTCCACTGTCTTTCACAAACTATAACTGTGATAAGACGGTCTTCCAGGAAATTATGAAAGACTATTACACCAGTGATGGTGTTTCCTGGCTTGAAGATTGACTGACCCAGAAAGGCGTACTTATCTAAATGAACTTTTCAACCTGCATGTTTGTTAATAATAAAATGATAATTTTCAAAGGCAGATTGGACAAAACTTGTTCAGAATTACTCGTATGCAGGTACTCAGCTGTGCAGTGGGCACACTGAATTTGCTCTTCTGGAACAGAATATGCAGTCACCTCCAGGAAGGAGATGTTCCTGGGAAAGGTAGGCCAATATTTGTTTTATCTGCAGACGGTACACAATGTTTTCCAGCTAAAGTGACAATGCTGTAAATGTGGAGCAATAAGACGTTGTTTACACAGATAAAACTTTTGTCTTGGATGAAAATGGCGATGTGGGTCTATTCTATTAACCTTTGATTTGACTCCGGGACGTCCTTGGGAGCATCTCTGTGCAGACTTCCATATGCTGACTCATCCTGATTCATAACCTTGTTTCAATACTTAGAAAAATATATTCTCTGCAAGTAACAGTGTTTGCGGTGTTGCTACACACGTGAGACCATCCCAGCCATCTGGAGTTTTCGGCGTATAGTAATTTCACAGCATGTTTAGAGAGATGGGTACCCTCCTCTGCAAAACAACTCAGTTGTCACCACCCGTATCTGTCCTTGAAAATCTGCCGTTGGACATCAAGGTAGAGGCGGTTAAAGTGCATTAGATGTTTTCTACCAACAAAGGTGTCTTGCTCCTAAGGCAGGCAGTAGAAATATTCTCAGTGATATCAAAAAGACAGAGAGGTACATCTAGGTGAAGGAAGAAAAAACATTAATTATCAGAAAAGGGCAAGATATCTATAGAAAATACTGCAGCCAGCTCAATAAATCAATACTGATAATGGATAATTGCTTTTTTCCCCCCAGTAGTTTTGTATAGAGATGTGTAGCTGAATCAGGGACACTCCTGGAATTGCAGCACGTTATAATGCATAAAAACATTTCTAAATACACTTATATTTTCATCAAACCCATTTTTTTTTCAATTTTGGACCTTTTCTGTATTGATTCCTCGGACCGTACAGACTGCCCATCTGGATGGGTCCTTGAAAGGCCACGCATGCTGGACCTTATGCTGCAGATGTTCCTGCAGCATGTGGAGTGGGTGTGCAGTGGGATTCTGGCTTTACGTATTCCTGGCTGCTTTTTTCCTTCATGATTTTGGAGGATCAGAAAAGCCACAAAGACATTGAGTGAGAGCTGATTGACAGCTTCATGGTGGTGAAGTGAAGACAGAGATGCAGCAGATGTGGAATTTTGGAAAGGCTAAAGCCCAGTAGCAGAAATTCTGTCCCTTCCTTGAAAAAATCCTCCTGGCTGACACGTAGCTCCAGGTGAGGCTTTACTACTGAGAAGCCAACAGGAATGAGAAGAGTTATTGGCCTTGGTCCGTACTGCTAAGTTGTCTGCAGAGTTGAAAGTTAGTAGGGGCTCAGAGGGAAACGTAACTGTGGGTTGCTCCGTGGAGACCCTATGCATATCCATTTGTGTAAGGTGTGATTTTAAGAATTGCCGTAAAAACTTGTTTCTCCAGCCAGTCCTCTCGATTTGTTTTTGGAGGGGTTCATTGTTGTGAAATGTCAAGGGCTTCTGTGGATGGGAAAAGAGGTTGAGTCAAGGGACTACGTTCCCTCCTTCCTTGCAGCTTCCTGTACTCGTGGATTTTCTGTGCACCTGTATGCTCTGGTGTTTCCCAGTCTAACTGGGGATCATAATTCTTACCTGTCTTACTGGATGCTGTATTGCTAAAATCATTAGTATCTCTACAGAGCTCCAAAATCTTCATGTTCACAGTCCCACTCATGCAAAATCTTAATTTCCCTGCTCTACTGTTGTAGGAAGGTACACAACCTCATCTTCCAAACCTTAAGCTTAGATCATTTGTTCCAGACACATGATGTAAAGGGGTTTTAAAATACTTGTCCAACCTGCAAAATCAGTTGATGAGATTTGTTATCAAATTTATTTGGGAAAATATTTCTCTGGCTTCAGGCTACACATGGAAGGTGTTATGCTGGAGAGAGGCATTGTCAGAAAGTCATAAGCAAGAGAATATAGAAGGCTACTGTTAATAAAAGCTGTCATGAAAGGCTGGCTATAGTGGTTGATGACCAACATAATAAACTCCTCTCTTCTTCCTCACCCGGGGAAAAGCTAATTTGTGATGTCAGTGCTGCTGTGTTGGACTGTTATTCTCTCAGGAGCCGTGATGGCCCTGGAGAGGGACACAGCACAGAGGTAGTTACGCAGCATTTAGGCATTAAACAGAATATAGTCTGTTCTGATGGCAGGTAATAGAGGACTTACCCTTAAAAGTATTTTAATACCGTGGTGATTATACTTCGGACTTGCCAAGCGGATTTAGAGATGGGGTGATATTAAGTGGATTGAGAAAAGAATGCAAAAATACATTATAATCCAGAAACCAGATAGCTGTCTTGAGCAGAAGAAAGGCTTGTAATGTCAAATAAGAGCTTCATGGGGTAATAAGGCTGGTGTTTGGTTTACAAAATCTTCCAAACACTGAAGGTTCAGGGTAACTGTTTTTTTTTTTTCTCCAGCCTGTTAACTCCACTTAAGAAAGGAGAGGCACTGACCAAAAAGGCACTAAACACCAGAGAGAGGAGTTTGCATTGCTTCCTATTTTTTTCTTAAAGCAACTGTTACCTTTTCTCCTGCAAAACAAAATTTATCTCAAGACATGTTAAGATGAGAAGCAGATAGTTGATTGGTTAGTATAGACTTGAAGAGCGGAATACAACAGGTTTTATTTTTATTTATGCTTGAGAAATTTAGTCTTTGATCTTTATTATCATTTTACCGATAAAAAGATTTCCTCAAGAACCTTGTGGTTTGATCAGAGTGCATCTTTTTCCTTCACACCCTCATTTCTGAAGACTCTCACAGGACTTTTATGACTGGGAAACTTGTCTAGGTGATGAATAAGCTTCAAAGATTCAGTCTGGGTTCTTTTCTGGCAGACCACTAAGAGTATGATGGCCTACCCTGAAATAACTTACCGAATCTGCAAAATTGCTCTGTAAATTGAGTAATTTAGACAAAGAATTTAATAAATTAATTTGCAGCTGAATCTATTCAAAGGAACAAGAGAATTCTCCCTCAGTTAAACTCCTCCCTTGGATTTTTCCCAGTATTTCAGGATTTCTTGCTTAGCGGTATGTTAGGTCCCAGTTAATCACTGTGGTATCTAAGCAAAAGAAGATGACAAGCAACAGACTTTCTCATGAGATTTTGGGACCTCCTGGCCCTGTCTGAAATGCTTATAAAACTTTTTTTATAGCTTTCTGGCACTTTCTGTCGAAATCCAGGCTGGAGCTGGAGGTACAAAGCCACTTACACCAATGGCTGGAACGACACAGAACCACAGTTCAACCGATCAAAAAGCTGCTGAAGGTTCATGGTAATAGGAGAACGTTTCTCACTTGGGGCAGCTCCTCTGGGACCTGGCACAGCCTGGTCAGGATGATTTTTCCTGTAGTTTTGCAGAATATTGCTGAAGCTGGATTTTGAGTAGATGCCCTCTGGAGCGCTGCCTGCACCATGTGTCCGCGCTGCTTCCAGCATCCAGCCAGAGAGAATGTAAACAGTTTAAGTTCAGAACATCAGATGATTTCACCAAAGCATCCATGAGAGATCTTTGGATCTTGGAGTAGCTGCAGAAAATGGCTCTGAGGAAATACTGAATAACAGAGATGACTGTGGGGGTTTCAGCCTTCTTAGAAGGCTTTAAAGAAGAGGGTGCATGATGGACTCCATCATCTGCTGGGAGCAGACTACTTCACAGGTTGTTCCTAAAAAGGTTACATGAGGGTTGTTTTTGCCCATTATAAAGTTTAGTTGAATAGTTAATACTATTGTACCGCAATCCAATAGTAATAACAATACTATAATAATACGAGGGAGAAGGCAGTTGAGAGGACCACTGTTTTCCTCTGACAGGTAACAGCTACTGTAGGACCAACTCTAAAATTCCGCTTTTCACTTACAATTACCAACCTGACTCGGTTGGTTTTTTGTTGTTTTTTATTTTTTTTATGAGCCCAGCACAGTGATCAAATTGTGCAGCCTTGCTGCTAAACCTGAGCATTTAGGCTGCTTTAACATAATCCCTTTTGCTTTTGAATTTGAAAAATCAAAAGGGAAGTTTTGAAATGCTGTGGCTTGCTCTAAGGCAGCAATTCCAGAGGAATTTTTATTCTGGGTAATGTACAGAATAAATGCTTTTGAAGCATGGTCTTGTTCTTTCCATTTACAAACAAGCAAAACAAATGATCATTTTAACAGTATTGAGTAATTCTAAACATGAGGCGATTATTTCTGCAGTTTATTTTTTCACCACACAGATGTTAAGGGTTAACAGTTCTCCAGCATATAACTGACAGTGGTAATATTCTCTTTAGTCCAAAGCGGAAGAAGAGGGGAGTTGCTTGTTGTTATAAAAGCAGGGAATTTCTGGATCTTAGTAAAATAAACCAGGACTTTGTTTCTTGAAGTAATTATTCTCTGGAGAGAGAATAGGAAAGATGGAGGCAATTAGGAGTGACCTTGCATCACTGAATTGTTGAGAACTTCTGGATCAGTGGCTGATATTTTCATAACTCCATTGAAGCAAAGATTTTTTTTTTTTTAAGTTGTTCTTGCCACCGCTAGAGAAAACAGAGCATTTAATGGCTGGTCCAAAGCCCACCGATGTTAAGGGTCTCGCCATGTTCTTGTGCAAGGGGGACAGAGTTGACCCACGAAGAGGGGGAGACCGAGGTCCTGCATGGTCCTAGCCCACATGGGGCATGTGTTTTTGGATGCTTATCCCACCCCAGGCTCTGCTAAGGTGAAGCCATGCAGGTCATTACATCCCTTGGGTGGCTGGGGTCACCACATTTACTGGAACAGTGAGGAGAAACAAACCTGGGAACACTTTTCGGTAACCTCCACCTAACCCCTTTTAAGTAGACATTTGCATTCTCTTGGTTTTTTTCTTCTGAAAACTGTCTTTTGAGTGTTATCATTTAAAAAGCGTGTTTAACTTTTATGTGTGAAGTTGGCAATGAATTACTATAAAGCAAATAAAACTGTCCTAGCAGCCTGAAAGTGGTGATATAGCAGATAGCATTCACACCCTCATCTTTGTATTCCTTCCCTTCAAGGATATCAGTAGGCAAACAAGGCTGAGTCTCTAATATGTTTAATAAAGGAGCAATTTCTTAAGTTTGCTGACCCAAGTGTGGCAAAGGGAACGCACTCATCCCATTGCTCTGCTCCAGACTGATTGTGTCCCCTGGGCACGGTGGGATGCAACCACTGTCGGCCCGAGGCTCCTGGGAGGCAGGTTTTGGCTCAGATCTTCTCCCTGGATGACTAATTTGGGAGCTCCTTCCTTTCTCTGGGGACCAATGAATAAAGAGTCTCCAAAATAATAAGCAAGCTGTAGCCCAGTAGTACGAGTGGCTTCAGCAATGCAGACGTACTTTTCTCCAACGTGTTTCTCAACTACCGTCACTTTTATAATCTGATATTATCAGATCCCAGCGGAGTCACATGAAAACCGTGTCCCTGGATGGCAGCTGCGTGTAAGGACCTATCTCCCTGTCGCATACCGCTGCGGAGGAGGTCACTGTGAAAAAAGGCACGCAGATTTTTTTCATAGCTTTCATGTTGTTTGGTTTGTTTGATGTTCTTCTAGCTCTGACAGACTGCGGAAAATTGTTTTCTCTCATACAGGCCATCACCTTTTGAATGATATAAAAGAGTTGCTCTGTTCTTCTGGGTTGTTTTTCTGCTATATATTTACTTAACAGTTTCATTTTCTGAGTAGTTGTTGAAAGAACAGGAGTTTGCAAATTATACAACACTAAGCAGTGGATACTGTCCATGGCTTTAAGCCCAGACACTGTCAAATGCTTCTCCAGATTCTGGCTGGTTTGAGAAAATCATTGCAAATTACAGAAGTATCAACATCTATTTATTTATTTATTTATTTAAATATTTTGCTTCTTTGTTTTTGCTTAGTATATTCTTACTTGCCTCCATAGCTGGCAACCAGTTTTCAGAAGGGCTTGGAACTGGGTTGTTGCACATATGGAACTGAACATCTGTGGTCTCAATTATTGAAAAATTAGAAAGTTGAAAAATAAAAATAAAATGTATGTTAGATCTTCGAACCTCACTCTCTCGCTATTTGTTTTCTTTGTGCATTAGAAGTAAAAATGCCTTCTGTTGTAATAATAATAATTCTCCGCACTATTATCCCGGGATCTCAAATTACTGGATACACATTAAAGTGTTATGTTTTCTAACATGCTCGCGAAGTTAAGTCTTATTCCCCCTTCCCATTTTCCAGATAGGAAAACTGCGCTACAGAAACGAACTTACTTAATGCCATACAGACACTTCCAGAGAAACTGGAAAGAAAACCACGACCCTCCACTCCTCCCAGTNTGTGAATGGAAATCACAAACATGGAAATTAGTCTGTGTTTTAGTTATTATAGCTGGGCTTGGAAAGAGCAGGAGCCGGCCCAAGCTGCTTGCTCGGGGCTGCACGAGCCGCGTCTAAGGCGCAAGGGCTGTGCAAGGGCGTGCTTTTGACCTCATCCAGCAGATCCAACCTGGATTATCAGTCTGTACATCTTTGCATTGTAATTTTTGAGAATTAATGGTGTTTCTTTCTGTTTAGGTAAATAGTTTATCCATCTAAGATGGAAGGTTTCTCAGCTTTCCGTTTGGTTTATAACTTAAAAGTTCCATTATTGAGCTTGTTGCTGCAGACTCTTTTGAACTGAAGCCATTGTATACATATCCTGAGTTCTTCTTTCATTGTATAAGGCTATAAGCATCCATCATTTGCCTGACAAAGATTTTTTTTTTTTCTTTCCTGGTGCAAAGCTGGGAAATTTGCTTGCACTAACTGACATAACTAAATGTAATGTTCCTCTGCCAAAGCTTGCTGATGCACTGAGCACACATTTCTCCCTTTAGCTATTTAATTATATAATGATCCTTTCCACCAAACTACTCTAAGTGAAGAGCAGTAGTAATACATACAGTAGTGGCAATGACGGTTGTCATTGATAAAGAGAATATTTTTTTGTAGAATGAGTTATTTGTGTTTGTAGTTGTTACTTTTATAGACCATAAATTAGTTCACATGTTGGCAGAAAGAAAAAAAAAATCCTTACCAGTGAGGTGTGTATAATGTTTCACTCAAACAGGGTACTTTTAGGCTTACTTGAGTAAAACTTTTAAGCGCGTGCTTTAAAAACCTGCTCCAGTTACAGAATTCAGTGCTGAGCCCAGGCTCACCCTCAGTGTTCTCAGTGACTTGCACTGCCACAGGCACTATTTCCCTCCAGACTACTAGGTTTCCCTGCAGGAAAAATAAATATTAATAAAATCCCTTCCCTTAGGACTACGCTGGGTGCTGAGCCGGTCTGATGGTGCAGGCTCCGGGAGAGTGCCTGCGAGCTGGTGACACCAGTCTCGTCTCCCTCCTCCATAGCAGTGCTGCCCACTCACCTGCAAACTGTCATCCATGGAAAAACCCTGCATTTTCCCCCTGGAAATTGTCCGCTGGCAGGCACGGGTCCACCCGATGCACGACGGACCCGGTCCCAGTTAATATTTCTGGGTGTGACACTGAGGGGAAGCTCCTTGTCTGGGGCTGGGGAGAAATGGGGGCAAGTGCAGAGCTCTGATTAACAGGCAGGGCTGGGACCTGACTAATATGCCCCTGATTAATGACATCCTGTGTGTGCCTGAGTCACGCAGCTCCGCCATGCCTCTACTCCTCTCTTGTGGCACCGAGGATAAACACCTGCCCCATTGAGCAACTCTCTAATCACCAGGGCTTGGAGAAATGTCTCAGAGATCCTCAGGAGGAAGTAATCTCACAGATACGAAGTGTCTTTACTGGTAACAATAAAACCTTTTTATCATTTCCTCGTGCCGAGTTTGAAATAGGCAGAGCACAAAGTCGCACTGGTATTATTTTTCTAATGACTATGTGGTGCAATTTATAATAACCTCATAAAGATATTCTTCCTCATCCACATTAAAGTATTTTTCAGAGTAATCACAACGATACTTGCAACCGATCCTACTTCACTATCAGGTGGTGGTATAATAACCTTCAGTCTCACTTTCTGTGTTTTAATGTGATTGCAGGTAGCAACACAGAAGTTAAGCTCGGGTTTCAATGCTTTTTCCAGCTCACAGCAAAAACTCTGCAGAATAATACCCCCTACTTAATACTAATACTCCCTACTAAAGCATTGTCTAAAGCATCCTTGGTCCTGTATCTGGTGTGCAGCGAGGAGACGGTATAATGTGGTTTAAACAGTATTTGGGATTTTATTTAGTTAATCAATTTTTGTCTCCAGTGCTTGTAGACCAGTGTTTCAAGGGGATTGCTTTTGTACCTGCTGTTATGAAAGTCAGCAGAAAAATATTGTTCTTGGCTACTGTCCTGATTAACCCAGGCATTTTAATGTGTTATGATAGGTCATTTGATGGATAGTCACCTGTAGCCTGTGATCAACTCCGACTTGGCCACTGGGGCTGAACTTTAACAGCTAGGTGTCATAATTTCCCATCTTTTTCTTGATTAATGTTTCCTTTTGTCATCTAAAGGGGAAGTGTCTGGAGAGATCCTTCTCCATATACCAGCCAGCCTGGATTAGTGGGAAGGGACTGCAGGGGCTTTTCAGCAAAGATATCCTGTGAAAAAAAAAAAGTGCGCGTTCTCTGTGTGTTGGTACCTTTCCTCCTGGTTTGTAGAAAGTAAGCCTTGCATAGTTTGTGTGCTCAGAATATCTCCAGCGTGTACCTTGGCTTTCTGTGCACGTGCAGATAAAAGCCCCTGTGGTTTAAATCCCACATGGTGATGCCATGACACTGCAGGTTTGAAAGGGGCTTTGAGTGATCATCTGGGATCTAATTGGGGCCAATATAATATCCTCATGAGAGTTTAAAAACTCATAGGATATTTGTTGTCTTTTATATTCTTCTGTATTATTTTCTATAATTTTAGGTGCTCCAGACAGGGACCTCTGCTAGGTCACTCCTCCTTCCTGATTTCATTGCTATTGAATTGTAGAGAACTTTCCCACTCACTTAGCCCAGTATTCCTGGGGAAGGAATACAACATCTTCGGGGCATTTTGGCTTAGACCAGTGGACACTGATGCCACCACCTTCGGCAGTGTATTCAGACACATCTCAGTTCCTCACTACATTTTCCCTTTAATATTGTCTTAATTTGCACATTGTAATAAAAACTTTTCATAATTACAAGTTCTTCCTGATCACCACTTAATAGCATAGTACTGAGCATCTCCGCAAATAAAGTTATTCTTCAGCTACATGCAAAGGTCGGAGCCTTTTGGAATTGCTCCTGCTGGTATCAGGAGCAGGAGCTTGGGCATCCATATAACAGCCAAACACTCAAATGCAGATCTTTGCAGATCTTGGGTTAGTTGTTGAGGTTTTCATGCATGTTCAGCAGTGATGAAACAAGTGGTACAACATGGACAGGGAACATCGGGGTATAAAAAAATGCCAACTCTAGCTTAAAATATGTATTCAAGACCATTGAGCTTTAAACAATTTGGCTGGAGGTTTTGAGTTCAGATGTCTGGTATAGAGTTAGAATCCAGAGTCTAAAGTGTTGGGTCATTAAAATGAGGGCTGGGGGGAAGTCCTCTTGTAACAGGTGAGTTGAAACAAGAACAAAGGCTCTATCAAAAGAGCCGGGTGAAGCACTGAAGAGATAAGGAAAGATCTTCCTGTGCACTTACTGCCATAACTGAAAGGATAACTTTTTTATTTTAATAGGTAGAGCAAGAAAAGATACTAAACTGTATTCCACAAGTACAGTGCTAATTATTTCTTCCTGACCCTGGGAGAATCATCTCCTGCCATTCAGTAGGTTTAGCTTGAGACTTGAATTACTCTTGTAAATCCTTTTAATTTGTTCATGAGTTTATAGATCTGCCATAAACATTGCTCCTAAGGTGCTGTTCACCCAGCAAGGTCCTTTACAATTAGAAAAGCTGCTGGAATTTTCTTCCTTTGTAAGGATTTGAGTTTTTTCACCTGTTTGTACGGTGGAGCTGGTGCACAGAGCCGGAGTCTGCCCTGCTCTCCGCTCCACATGTGGATCCGATGGCTTAAGCCCTGATAGCACGATGCCAGGTTGGGTTTCCAGATCTGAGGTTTTCAGTGCTGCAGGTAAGAATATTTCCAGTTTTAATTAAAGAATCCACCCTATTGGGCAGAAATACTTGGAAGTGTGTGGCAAAAGGCTCTTCCAAAGGCCACTTTTGTAGACTGCATAAAAACTGCCCTTTAGCAGTTTGATTTCTAGGAGAGCTTTTATCTCCTGTTAATTCCCACTTTGGAGAATCAGGTCCCACCAGTGGCATGGGGCTGATGGTGAGGGTCTTGGAGGCACGTGGCAGTGGCGGGTCTCGGTGCAGCAGCCAGGAGGAAGCAGAGAAGAAATTCAGGGAGGCGGTTGCTAGAAGGAGAGGCAGGACTGAAAAACAGTTGAAACTTTATTGGTAATGAAGCAGGGTTGTTTAAGAAGGGGGATGAAAAGATTCCTGTGATTCATAGGACTTAAACACAGTTGTCTATTCATCAGGTCTTATTACCTGTGCCTTCATCTGGCCGTGGGAAGAGGTTTGCTGCAAGAGCTCAGGGGCAGGCTGTGTGCCACTGTCCTTGAGCTATCTCATATCCTTTTCTGCGAGATCTTGTGACAGTTCGTATTACCGTGAGTCATTGTTTCTTTAAAGCTCATTACTGGTAAGGGCTCATAGCCAGACACCTAAGTGTCGTTGTGTTATCTATGCTTAACGGGGCTATTAATGTGTGTCACCACTGAAGTGTCATCCAGCAGAAATGTAATTCTGGATTTCGGGTGCTGAATCGCAGAGGTATGTTCATCCTTTGTGTCCAGCCAGGCTGAAACTCCACACTGTCAAGTGGTGTCTCAGCTTGCCACTCTGGTATTAAAAGGTTTTGGTTTCACTCTAATTTATGTGTATAATCATGTCATGGGAGTGGGTCAGGAAGGGGAGGGGAAGAAAGGGTGGAGGAATGTTCCTCAGAAATCAGTTCTCAGGTCACATGAGCACCAAATCTTTTCTTTTCTTACCTAAGTCCACCATCTCTGTTCATCTCTGTTCTCTTCTTTGTTTGTTTGAAGTTTTATTTCATAGTTCTGGATTACTGGAAAAATAATATGAATGTCATAAGGCCTGGGGCTTCACAGACCTCTTTTTCTTCATGGGTACAATAGGAGAAGAAGTCTGTCAACATGGCATCATCAAATGTATGCAGCCAAAACTGCTCCTCGGCGCTTGCAGAAACATGGCCTGTCTTTTAGCACATTGCTAACTTTTGCTTCCTCCTCTCCTCCTGGCACCCAGTCACCATATAACAAATTACTCATGGGTTATTGTGTTACAATTCTCCACCTCAACTGGGATTTTCTTAGGCTCCATCCATCAAGCATTTGATTTCTCTAGAGTATAGACAGAATAAAATTAGTCTGCCATTGCAGAGGAGGGAGTGACTTACACATTTCTCCTCCAAACACAGTAGTTTTAATAGATCCACACATCTCCATCCCTCCTGCCCGAGAGTCCCACAAATGAGACTATGGCACTTGAGGGGCATTAGCTTCCCAGGACGACCTTGGCAGAAGATCTCGCTCAAAGTGAGTGCAGAGCTGGGCAGCTGCAGCTTGGGAAAGTTTCTGCCTTCTTGCCTCTTTTTAGTGAACTATAAACTATTTTCACACCTCTGCCTAGACTTCTTTCACACTTCTGCCTACATATTTCACTGCCTTTTACCAACGTCTCGGACACACGCCTCTAAAACCATCTTGGACTTGTTGTAATTCTAGAATACTGGTACTTATCACCGTAATATTTTTCTTCTTTTTTTTTTTTTTATTTCAATCTTCTTTGAATCCAGTGCCAATATTCTTTTGTTTTCTTTTCTTTTCTTTTTTTTTTTAAAAAGGCCTGCTCTATGGCTAAAGACAATAAACTTCCCCAAATATTTGCTGTCAGAGAAGATACTTCTGGCATTGACTGCCTTTTTTCATCTTCACAAAACAGTGTTAAAAAAGTTACAGAGTAGATAACACACATGAATACAGCAGTAACCTTTGCATTTACCCTCAACTTTTTTCTTGCATGCATAGGTATTTTGTATTCTAAAGCAATTAAAGTCAGGAAAACATGATAAAGCTTTTTTGTCACCAGTAATGTGATATTTTTTAAGTAGAGACTTGGGGCCTTTTGCTAAAGCCTTTAGGCAATAGTTCTGGTGGATTTAGAGGTTTTTTTGGTTTCATGTATGGTTAGGATATTGAAGTGCTGTCTACAATAACTTCCTTGTTCTTCTGTAATTTTCCTTTGGCGTGTGTTTGATACCAGCAGGCTTGTCCGTTCCTATCTGTTCTGTATTGGTTTTATGCAAATTCTCTCTCATCCCTCTACAAGTCCTTTCAAGTTAAAATATTGCTTCCTCATGCCCGCTTATGTTACTTGTAATTCCTGCACAGTGACCTGCTAGCCACCCATATATTGGGCACAAAAGACATAATCTTTGTGAATCAGATATCTCTTATCTCATCCCTGTTTGCATTATACATTCCCCTCATAATACACTTTTCCACAATGCTCATCTATTTAATGCCCAAATACTTGAGGTCTCTTATTTCTGTCCAACATGCTCATCACATTACTCATGGCGAACTGATGAGCAGGGAGATAAACGGACTTGCTGTAGGTGGTGCATGGATCTGTGGCACAGCCAGAAGAGAGAATAGGCTGTTTGAGCCCCGTCTCTGTGGTTCAACTGGGGTTTAACAGTCAAACTTTCCCTCTCAATGAAGTTACACAAAGGCAATGGCTCATTTCATGGTATGAGTTTACCATACCCATTAATTTGTAGTGGTTTAAGATGAAACAACTTTTACTGTGTGTGAAACTATCCCACCAGGCACGAGGATGCCTGGAGCCCTTGGAAGGTGGTTTCATACCGGTGCTACACTTGTACATAAGCACAAAACCAAGGTCAGGTAAGCTGTACAAAACTAGTATAGGTGCACCTGTACACTGGGGAGTTGCTGTCACCAAACTGAAGGAGGAGATGGGAGGTAGAAGCAGAGTCTGTGCTATTGAAGGTATCGTTTCACCCTTTAAAAAGTTGATGTCTCTTGGACTGGTGGAGAAGGCTCATTCCTCAGAAGATGCACGGCAGCCTCCCTGCAGCAGCTATATTTTGAATATAAACGCAGCCCCTCACTGACAGTGGGAGCAGGTGAACATTTTTCTGTATGAAGTTCTACTTTTTATCTCATATAGGATTCCTAAAGTAGATTTTTTTTTTTTTTTTGGTGGTAAGAATATCTCCAGAGGCTTGTTTCAGATTTCAATAGTATAATGCTTTTTGCCTTGAAAAAGTTTAGATGGCCTTAAAAGACTACGTTAAAAATGGTGGTATTCTGGTCTGCATGGTAGTCTACTGAACAGTGGAGGCACCAAGGGGAGCAGGGTTTGCTGTCGGATTAATTTACTGAATGTTGGTGTTGGTCTCAGTTCTGCAAAATCTATTCTCTTATTAGGCTCAATGAACGAGTGTGTACACCAAAGGTAGAAATAGTTTTTAACATAAAAATGCTATTAATTTTATCACTTGATTGTATTAGTTATGGGGTGTGAGAAAGAATTTAATCGGTGGCATAAAATACGAATAATGTAAATACCCGTAACATATTAAATCAATATTTTTTCTACTTACATTTCAAAGAAATATATTTGTCATGTTTTGCTACTTTCTTCTTTTGTTGGATAGTTTTATAAATGTGATTTCTTCTAAGATCATTACTGTTGATGTCAAAAGAAACGCCATTTCAGTTCAGATTGGATATCAACATTACTAGTGCTTAAATATACCAGAAAGAGGAAGAGAGATATGAATTTATTTAACTTCTGTGGTGCACAATAAAGGCTGTCTGCTACTATGCCGAATATGCTGTGTGCTCTTCAGCGCTCTGGCTGTTCATAAATGCATTTTATTAGGCCTCAAAGAGAGGCCCTTGTACCTGAGAACTGAAAATATACAATTTTTTTTTGGGCCGTTTTCAGATTTTCACTTCCACTTTAGCTAATTATCAAGGGATATTGATGTACACAGAATCTTATTCCAAACATCCTTCATGGGCATAATGGTTCCGAAGTGAATGGCTCTAATTCTTTCTCCTATGATGGTGTACATTTGAAGTATTGTCACTGAGCAGAAATGCAAAAATTGTATGATGTTAAGCAGAATGTCAGGCGGAATTTTATAATGGTCCCTTCTGGACTTGACAGCTCTGTATTTAAGAGTTCCAGCACTGTAATATAAGAGTAAGTAAGGCAAGGATGAGTCTGATTTAATTTTTTTTCCTGTCTCAGTTCCGTAGCAAGGTTGCAGAGTTGCCCTCGCTTCTCAGCTACCTCCATATACATGGAGTGTTCAGTAAATATACTCAAGATATATGGACTGCAATTAAAACAGCCTGTAAGAATGTAAGAGCCTAATGGTCTAATTTTTCAATTATGTCAATGTCTGTGGGAATTGAGGTTGTGCTTATTATCTTCCAGAAGGCACCTTTCAGACACCGTGGCCTGAGCCAGACAGGAGCCTGGGTTTGCGAGAAGCACAGACTCAATTCCAGAGCCACTGTCAGAGACCAACACTCTGATGTGAGCGTTTCAATGTGCTGTGTCCCACAATGAAGGGTGGCACAGATCATGCTCATGGCGTGTGCAAAATTCAGCCTTTTCTGCAAGAAGGAAGAATGCACTGGTGCATTCCAGCAGTCAGCTGTTAGCTTGGAAGCTTCTGGCTCTTTGTCTCAGCAGAAGGTAGCATCCATATTAACCAGCCTACATTTGTGAGACCTGATATAACTGTAAAAAGAGAAGGTGATTTTGGACACAGCATAAGGCATGGGTAAACTGTCTGGCCATAAGCCACGTTCAAGGGGCTCCCCAGTGCCTTGCTTCCCATCAGACCTGAGCTGCTGGTGAGCTGTGGGGTCCCCCTCCATCCCAGCTCTGTGCGTCTCCTCCGAGGGCTTTGGCTTCCCTGCAAACCTCCCTCCGCTTCCTGGAAGGCATTAGCCCTGGGGCAGCACCAACAATATGGAAACCAGTCCAATGCATGTTTTGGACAGTGGACAAAGCACAGTGTTCTTGTGTTGCTGATTTGCACACATGGTCCTTGTACATCTCCAAGGGGCAGAATGGCATGGAGAGAAACATTTGTCTTGTCCTCATATAGCCTGGCTTTTCCAAGACTGAGTGTTTCCACTAAAGCTGGTCATACAGGATTAATGTCAAAGGGGTGTTCAGATGTTCAGGGCTGATAAAAAGTGGTTTGCTGGCATTCAGAGCCCTCAAGTCCATGTTCAAATTAAAAAAAAAAAATAGAAACCAGCAACATTAAAATAGTTGAGGTACAAAAAGTAAAAGGAAAAACCTCCTCAGTTATCTATGATAACACTATTGTTTTCATTTTTTATTATCTTGCTTGTTACACGCCAATGAAAAACAACCACAGATCGTCAATAAGGTTTTTAATTGCAAAGATTTCCTGTGACGTGAGTGTTAATGAATGTCAAGGCAATAACACAGAAGACATTACTTGTTTAATGATTGATAGAACAAGAAAAGCACGAGGTCTTTTGCAGGATAAATGACTACTGTTCTGTGTTCCTTTACATTAGCAGTATCAACACTTAGATCACATGGCAGGAGATAATGGTCCAGGAGATAAAGTACAGAATCACAGTCTGTTATACAATAACAGACGTAGTAATGATAATTAATGTGCATTTCTTTGGCTATTCTCATACTTGTCAGCGCTGAGCCATGGGGACTGGTGCTTTGCTGTTGACTTAAATGGGGGCAGGACAGGGCACTCGGTTGGTCGGAAAGTTTTTGACTTTTGCTCTGCTGCAAAGATATTGGACCTTAAAAGCTTTCCTTGTCAACTGGTTTAAGTGGACGTTCACGTATGCAGATTTTATGTGTAGTAATAGCTATATACCTCAATTGCTGAGCGTAATTTAGCGAGAGAAAAAAGGGCGTAATGGCACACTTCAAAACAAACCCTTGGGCTTTGGCCAGGAAGAATCAACATCATGACACCCCGTAAGGGCTCATCACCTTTCTCTTCGTTTAGAAACATGTAATAGCTGGGGCCTTTCTCAAAAAAAAAAAAAAAGTGAAACATCCTGGGCAAGGCCCCCTTCCCACACAAGAGGTAACACAGAAGGTTGGTTAAAACCTACAGTCCGTAAATACCCCCTGTATCTGCAAACTGTCTGAGGATCGCTCCATGGCGTGGGCGACTGGCCCAAACCACACCCTCACGCGGCTTTGGGTATGAAGTCCATGGAAAAGTTGTACAGCTTTGGTTTGGTTTATATGGTTTCTGACACACCAGGTTTCATTGGACAATATGCACTTGGCAACGTTTGACCGGTTTGCACTGCGAGGTTTCAAGTGCCCCTGGAGCTCTGCCGAGTGAGCAACTCTCTCCAAAAATGTGCTAAATATGAGAAAGCCTTCGTGGTGAAAATCAGTTCATGGTTTGGCAAAATGTTTGGGGAGTCAGAAAAAAATGTTTGGATTGAACCTGGATGGTTTAATTATTGGCCTTGAACCACAAATTAACGGAGCTGCTCATGGCCTTGGGTTTCAAAATGTAGCACTGGATAATGTTTCCTTGTTTTTGGAAGTTGCGTTGGTTTGCAGCTATCTGTGTTGACATGGGAGTTGCTGCCTGAAAGCTCTACTGGTAAAATTGTATGTGTTTCATCTAAAATAAGGATCTTATTCAAATTAATAATATATTTTAAAATCTCTAAAATAATTTTCTTTAACTAGAGTATCTCGTCTTACTCCAGGTTAAAAATTCCTGAAGTTTTAAAAATCCGTGTATAGCTATTGTGAGTTGCCTGACAGGATCATGTTTTTCAGCTTTGAGTTAAATTGTTCAGCTGGGTTTTGTCCTCTAAAAGCTCACCAAAGCTCTGTTTGAGATTTACTTGAGTAAAGTATGCACAACCTTGTGCCATTTGTCTTCCTTTAGAAAAAGCAGCTTCCAAAGGGTCTGTCAATAACCACTTTGACCTATGAATGTGCGTCTCCAGGTGTACCTGCCGCGGGCAGCGTGGCATGGACATAGAGAGGTGCTGGAGGCTCTCGGACACCTGAAGAGTTGGGGAGTCCTGAAATGGGCTGGTTTCAGATTTTGGTCCTGCGGAGCAGGGATGCATGGGGTACAAGACCTACCATGCCTTCCCCATCTTCCTGCTAAGCTGGTTTTGGGCAATGCAGATGTGGTCCTGGTTACACCATTAAAGCTTTCCCAGTCCTGGCTGTGCATCCTCCCCACCATCCCCTGCGAGTTTTGAATTTTCAGAGCTCAGCCCTGCTTTGGAGGAGGCTGAACTGTGGCAGGGACTGCCTGTGTTGAAGGCAGGAAGCAGAATAACAACCTGAAGAGGTCTGGGGTGTTTTTTTTTATGTTAAACTTCTTTAACTGTGATGCCAGGGAAGGCAGCACAGCATGGAAAGTGTGAGCGGGCGTCTCCTGGGGACCCGGGCTGGGCTCTGCCCTGCTGCCGCTGTGCTCAGCCAGGCATCCCCGTCCCTGTGCTGACCCTCCGGGAGAACTGCGGGCATCTCGCATCAGATGAGAGTTGTTAATGTGACCCCATCCATGCACGTTGTTTAAACAAGTTAGTAGTCGCTTAAAAAATTCTGCTAGCCTCTTCAGGCTGCTCTGCAGTCTCTACATGCGTGCAACAGCAAGTGCTTACCTGGGACGCGTGCCTTCAGCAAAAACTCGGGAAGAGGGGAATGTAAAAGCAAGGACTGGAAAAAGAAGTTGGCTTTAAAATATTCCATCAAGAATACTTTGATTTGGACTTAGTTTTGGCTGTCCTGTTATGGAATATTGCAGAGGCAACCCCTTCAAAACATGTGGGTAAATAAAAATACTTCAGCTGAACTACACGAGACTGCATACCCCTATATAAAGCCCTACACAAGGTATTTTGAATTTCAGTTTTCCAAATTGCCTCGTTTTCAATTTAAACCCACAGTGCTTTGATCTCCATTCTGTAGACCAAGTAGTTTTACTTCTCTGTTCTACTTGCAGCCTCAGGACAGATGAAGGGGGATAAGGGAACTTCTACCTGTCGCTTCCAATTTTAGGATCAGGACTGAGATTTGGGAAATCACTTAAGCATGTGCCTGACTTGGAGCAAAGGTTTCCTTGTGTGGTGGTGCCCTCCCCCATAGAGGTGTCCTCTTCAGTCTCCTCAGTACCTAATGCTTGAAATTGGGCTGACCCAGGGAAGTTGCTTCTTCCCTGGCACTGTGGAGGACCAGACCCCTGAGAGCCCAAAGGCTCGATCCCATTGACCTCTCTGTTGCCCTTCCCGGGGGAAAAAGGCTGGGAGAGCGAGAGCAGCCTCCCGGCACTTCTGTTACACCCTCACCGGAACAGCACCCGCCGCTCTCCTTGTGGGAGCATGTTAAGGCATTAATGAAATGCACAAAGCAGAGAGGTTCATCCATATAAATGGATGATTTAAATAATGAGGAAGGAGGAAGGATGTGGTTCAGTGTCAGTACTGATTAATTAGGGCATAAAATAAATAACCCTCCCAACAACATTTACTGCTTCCACTATAACTTACTCTATTAGAAGGTGATGGAGTTAATACAAGTGACAGTGTAATTACAGGTTAGTTAACTGGCCCGTTATGACGTTTGCTTAATTTCGGGGGATGGACCTATTTACAGGCACACACGTTCCTATTGTAAATAAACCAACGGCAAAGGACTGATAAAAGTTGGTTGTTAATCCTGCAGTTTCACCACTCATCAGGCAGAGTTTTCTGCTCCCCCCCCTTTGTGAAAGTCAACCACGCCGACGCCAAAAGCATGGAATAATTCCCCCGTGTGCTTGTTTGATGTCACAGCTGAGGTCACGGTTAGGTATTGTGCTTTTATGAGTAAGCACGTTTATCTAATGTGTGGCCACACAATGAAACGATGAACAGATGTTAACAGTGAGTTTTTAACATCTTAGCTCTTTTGCATGGAAGTTTTATTGAAATGTTTTGCCTGTTAACTCTGTGAGTGTCAGGGAAAAGCAACAAAAAATATATCAGGATTTATAGGGATTTTTGAATGGATTTTTAGAAACAGAGTTGCTGCACAGCGAACAGCCGCCGATGTAACAAGCCACGTACATTTAATACTTTCATGGCTGCTGGCCAATAGCTTCCGCAGCTGGCGGCATGGATCACAAATTTCTCATATAAAGAGAATAAATGCAAAATTAGATCTTCTAAATTATAATGCATTACAACCCAAACTTCACATTAACATAGGCCTTCAAACATGACGTCAAATCCTTAGTTTGTTTAATGGCTCCATGGAAGTCCTGAAACCATTTTGAGGTATTTTGAGTGGCTGGTCACTGCTTTTTCTTATTTTTTTTCCCATTTTATTTACTCCCATTTCTTTTTATTTGGGAGGAAGGGGGGAGGAGACAATTTTCCTATATTGAGCCAATGTGACAGTGGCATTTTTATGGTATTTTTAAGGGGTTTTTAGGTCAATACTGCTGAAAACTGTACAACCTTGACTATAGGTGATGCCACCAATGCCATATACAATATATTATTGTACAGGGCTTGTGTAAGGTCTAGTACTTAAACAGCTAGTCTCCTTTCCTAGGGTTATTGTGATTTTTTTTTTTTTTTTTAAGTCATCTGAAATACATTGCAACCTCACAGTGCCTCAGTTTCTCTACTTCTTATGTATGGGAGATGAATTTGTGTTTGAATTATTTAATGTCTCCAAAATATTTTAGGATTTTTGGTAAAACCTCCAAATACTATACATTGTCATTAAAAGAACAGCAAAGCTCGATTCTTCACAGTTCAAGGCAAATATCCATGTTTCTATTTCAGTGCAAGTTAGAACATTATACTTTTTTGTAGTGAGTCACTTTTTTTATATGCTATAGAAAGTCACTTTGAATTCAAATATAAAATGAGGCCATCCATCATGTTAGCAATTTAATTACCTCGGTATATATTTTTTCAGAAAAAAAAAACAACAACAACCCAAACACAACAAACCACCTCTATTATTTGTTGTGTGTATATATCTTATTACAGATTCATTGCCTGAGGACAGGCAGGGCTGTCAGCGGGGCAGTCCTTGTGGTTAGAAATGCCGAGATGGGGAGCAGATAAGACATGAAGTCCTTGTGCCTCCTGTTCGGGTCCACTCCGCGCTGTGTTTGCTTGGGGCCTTACCTGTTAGATTCCCTGTAATCTTTGTTGCAACAGTGAAATGGTGCCTTGTAAAGCAATGAAGCGTGACAGGGATATTGAAAGGGTCGAATGAGGTAGAAATGTGATATTTTCTATCTTCTGCGGGCCCAGGAAATAGGAGTCTGGCTGCTGAACTGGGATTTGGTGTTCACCATTGCATTCATGGCAGGAAAGTTGTGAAATTTATTGTTTAGCGCTTACAGAAGAGACAGAGTAAGCAATGTCCGCAATTTATCTAATTGTTTAACCATCTGGTTTCACAGCAACTGAAGATTAAGCATCTGGGAAAGAAACTGGGAAACTACAAATAAAAAGGCAGGGTAGGGAATAGGGCTTTTATTTATTAAAGTTTTGCTAGTAAAATTCACAAAATACCTAGGTGTCCTTCAGAGATTGAAACAAATTTCATAGTTTGCATTTTTTTTAAAGGGTTGGATAATTTCATGGCCAATAAAACATGTACCAATAAAAGCTGAGATAATGAGAAGTGTAATGAAATGACTTGTTTTAGGGCATGAGCGGATTCAAGAGTTGGGGTGGAAAAGGAGATCTCACTGCCATGCCCATATCTCATGGCTCACAAGCTTTTTCTAAATCATTAGGTATTACCTAGGCCAGATACGGGACGCCAGATTTAATTATATATGTGATATTTAGAAGGACTCTGTTCCCACTTAGGCAGCCCCATGATGTGCTATTTTCAGCATTCAGCTGTTTTTCTCATTTTAACACATTCTCCACAACAAAACGGGTGGGTGCTTGTCACCGCAGAGGAATGATGCTTTTCCTTTAGGTGCTTGAGCGGGAACTGAGCTTGTCTACGCAGACATGTAGGTGGGTGCATAGGTGAGACTTGGCTGAGTTAGCCAAGTCATCATCAAAGGGAGACCTTTAAAGCTAGATAACAATAAATAACTGTTTTGGTGCAAGAAGAGAGACTAATTCACTGATTTACCAGTACAGCTCATGAAGAAAACAAGCAAAAGCATCTTTTGTGGGGCTTAAAAGAAGCAGGAAAAAGCACGTGGGTGAGATGGCTTGAGTGGAAGAGATAGAAGGATAATATTTAAAAAGGATTAATCTCAATAATTTTTATTCTCTTAGGTAGAAATCTACCCTGTGGGGTTAGATGAGACCAGATATTCCCTCATTCCCTCGGTTGTCTTATATCCGCCTTCATTAGGAGTTTTGCCCTACCGGGGTCCAAAGATCTCAGTCTTTTGATTAGTTTCATTTGGACTTCAGTATCAAACCTGAAAAACAGTTATTTTGTCTGCACATGTTACTTTTCCATAAGCAAGGGCACATCCTACAAATAAAGTCTTCAGGGAGGTGTAAAATTGGCCTGCAACAGCAAGAATAGAGAAACAAGCTGGCTTGCTTTATGTAAAAGACTATGCAGGTATCGACCTCAGAAAATTTGTCAAGTCAACACTTAATGATGACTTAGCTGCTGGGCTTGGCTGTGCAATATTTAAATCAGGCTCTGTTTTTTTACGCCTTGGTTTTTAACATATGGGCCCGAATGAGTGAGGAGAAACAGAAGCACCGTGTGAGTGTTTCTCCTGGGATCTGGAGTAGCTCTGCTGAAGTTTGGCCATAAACTCTTTAAACTCCCATGTCTCTGGGGAAGGGTTGGGTAAGCGTCTCCACATCTGCCATCGCCTGTGTTTAAAACCAATCCTCCAGGAGCTTGTAAAGAACCACGGGTGAAGGGAGAAGACTTTTTCCAGAAATGGGATGCTCGTTGCATGCAGCAGGCGAGGTGCAGAGCAGTCCCAGCGTGGGATGGTCGCTCTCGGCCTGGGGCACCGGGAGCAGCTGATAAGTAACTGGTTCCTAGGCTGGAGGAGGGGGGGGTCTAGGCAAAACCAAAGTGTCTAGCCTAGAGCTGTTGGCGATTCTCCTACTCAAAAAAAAAAAAAAAGGAAATGGTTTTCTATCAGAAAATCTGGATTCACTGAAACGGAGAGGTTTTCATATGAGTTTTCCCCCCTGTCTTGAGGCTTCCTTTTGGAAATACTTTACTTCTCAAGCTGGGTGTGCTGGATATGAGCACAGAAAATGTCTACGCTGAGTGGTGAGCATGCCTGGAGCATGCCGGCCACCACCCAGGCTGGTATTGAAGGAAATGAGCCAGCTTCAGGTTGCTTAGGTGTTTGTTCCAGAGCAGGGAGTTAAACCCGGCTCTGGCACATCCTGGGATGTGCCCTGACCACCACAGTCTGAAAGTCTTGAGTTTCTCCTTGAGGCCTTGTTCTCATCTAGAAAAGAAATCAGGAATAATAGGAAATTTTAAAAATTGAGGGATAGCCAAGAAAATAAGCATAACGTCTTTCCCTTTGCAACATGTGGCTTTGGCCACGTGGATCACCGAAGACACGAAAAGACCAGGTGGTTTCACCCACCTGGCAGGCCTTTCAGTTCATGAGAAACACAATATATAGCAGTGTACTGTTTATCAGTTGCCTTCTGAAAGAAGGCAAATACGCAGATACCGAGGAACATCTGGCATCTTCATCCACACAGCAACTGATAATGATATTGTCTAGCTGTTGGGAAAATCACTGAGAGGTCCTCCACCACAGCATCAGCATTGTGCAGGAGAGTGTCTATATTTCCTTACTTTTTATGTGAAAAGTTGAAGCAACTTATTTAAAATTCATCATTTGTTTTTAGTTTTCCCATTTTGTTTTTCTAGTGTCAGCATGTTTCTTGTTTTGAGATATATATATATATTCCAATCATCTGTTTATGTTAACTGTGACTTTGTAATACAACACACTTTCTTTTAACGTTTTTCAGGCTTTAAAACACAAACTAAAAATGAATTGAATTAACCTAAGCAAGTTTAAATATTAAATGAAATATTGCCTTATGTATTTAAGTGACTCTGAATCCAGGATTTTCTTCCTGATTATTTGTTTCAAGCGTAGCATTGGCCTTTTAGCTTTTGGTTCTCATTTAGTTGTTTTTCTCCTCCAGTGATATTTCAGAATTCCCTGAAAACTGAAATTTCTCATTTCCAGGCAGCTCTGGCAATTCTATAAACCAGGATTTCCAGGGTATGAAAGGGTCACATAGGCAGCTGAGACACACAGAAATATTGTGGTATGCTTAAGAACTGAATCTAAGTTTATCTTAATCTGAGTCCACTGACTTAAACAGAGGGATTCTAACATTTCTTTTCTTTGAGATCAAAGATAGTGCCAAGAGCTGGATGAAAGCTTTTACTGTAAGAATAGATGCTCGTGCACACAGAGAATTGTTACTAATGTTGCTTTAATAAAACACACTTTGAGTCGTGCTCCCTGCCAGCCTGACGCGGGTGGACTCTATTAAGCATTTTTCGGTTGTGCTTGCAGGCTGGGAGGTTGCGATGGGAAACCCGCGCTCGCTGGATGCAATCCAGGGAGGAACTCCGCACAGAGTACAGCCAAAACTGGAGGACTTCTTCCAGGTCCTTTAAAGTTGGAGCAGGCGAGAGCTTGGATGCTCAACTGAGCTAACGGGCAAACACGAAGGCACCGCGGGGCAGGTTTTGGGGAGGGTTCCCCAGCTGCCCTGGGGGGGGGCCGTGGGGGGCCCTGGGTGCAGGGAGCTGTCTGCAGAGGCTCGTGGTAAACGAAGCTGATGGACCACTACAGCAAACCCACCAGATAATGGGCACATTCCTCACCCCTCTGGATCTGTGTCCTTTTTGGCTGTGTTAGAGTCAAATCCAGGCTTTTCAGCTGCTTTTAAGGGTGTCTGGGTAATATGTGATAGCCTGAGTTACGCAGTCAGACGGGATAGCTGCTTCTGTCCTTTAGTCTTGTGAATGTAATAAAAAATCTGATTTAGTGTAAGCAGTTATTTCAGTTACGTATTTGTGTATCCAATAGTAGTTTTTAAGCTGGGCTGGTTGTCAGCATCTCTGCCTGGTGGGAATGCCCCGGTATTAAAACTGGGCAATTTTGATACTTGGGCAAATGTATGGGTGCCGTTACAAACACTGTCATTTTTTTAATGATAGCCCTTTTAAATGTAATGGGGAGGGAGTATCTATGATTTGGTTTTCTTTCGAATAATGGTGAAGAGAAAGAAACATGCTACTGCTTTAAACCAACTACTCACACATTTAGCCTTTGAATCAGGCAAATTTGTATGGCGTGTCTTTTTAAACTAAGAGGAGTATTAATCTTAACTGAGTTATGGAGTGATCCAAAAGCAAATATAGCTTTTCTAGCCAAAAATTAAGACAGGCATTTCCAACTCTGAGTTGTCACTCTGTTTCAGGTTTAGTATCAGACAAACGTACCATCCCATTTTTTTGTACAGATTTAAAAACAAAAATAAAAAAAGAAGGAAAGAAGATAAAAAACAGTAATGGGAATGAGAACGTAGCATGTCTCCTTGTTTCCTTTCTTTTGTAGACAGCAAAGACACACACTGTCTGTCTCATAACACTGGGCTGAAATCTCCTCAGAAAGAATGCTGGGTACCATTGTTAGCAAAACAAAGTGTATTTGATATTTAAGTTTAATAAAACCTACTTAAAAAAGAGTTTGGGTTCAAAGCGGGAAGTTCACTAATAGGTTTGAAGCAAACGTGTTCCTGATTACACCCCATTAAGAAAGTGGAATGCAGCAAGCTCTGCTTCCCCCGAGGAAGCCCCAGCGCACGGGATTTGAAGTCTGCAGCCAGCCCAGCAGACGATGCCAGACCTGCTGACCCTGTGAATTTTGCAGCATATTTTCAAAGATAATGTGTCTTTTGGGGTTCAGTGGGAAGGAGGGGAAGAGATACTTCACTGCACAGATTTCGAAAGGGTCTGGAAGAAGATCAGCTTATTGTGCATTTTGTTCTCGTACACGTTTGCTCATCTCTAATAACATAGTAAAAACTCAAAAGTGTCTTAAGCTTTGCTATGTTTTGGCATGCTCATTTGTTCCACGGCTGGCCTGTGTGAGTCCAAAGCGACGACGTCTGTTCCAAGTGGTTTCTGGTGAGGCAGAGCTGTACGATTCGTTTGAATCATAACATGAGTCTGGTATGAGTCTTGTCGTGATGTGTCCCTGTCTGTGGAATATGAGAAATTTCTTCATTATTTTTCATCACACAATCCCATGGAAAATAAAGTTCACATGATGAAACTGCGGAGGCAGAGTGATACGATATTCCAGGGACCACTGTACATGCAGTGCCTGCTGGACTGGCCTGGATACCCTGGGGTAGAAATGCATCACTGGCTTCTCTGTGATTAACCGTCACTGGAGGTGGCTGGGAAACCTGCACGTGCTTGTTCGGAGGTAGGATGAAGGGAAGGAAGGCTCAGGAGTCTTATCAGAAATCACACCACCAATGTCATCAGTGTTTCTTGGGAGGGCTATGTTATAACTCAACTTTATAACTGGGAATTTGTACATACGCCAGCTATCCTGGGGGTGCAGATTTTAAATGCACACACACATTTCATTCTGCGTGACAACACCTTGAAAACGTAGGTTAGTTAAGACAAACCACAGTCAATTAAGTTTATTGGATGATGTCAGTGATGTAGGTGATATATATATAATCATGGATTTAGAAAAAGGCCCACTATTCTCTGGATCTGCAAACAGTTTGTCAATAATGAGAGAAAATTTACAGTGACACTTGGTGTGATTTTGCAATATGCAAAATGGACTTAATTATCAGCACGTGAAACCACTACATCAGATGTAAAGATTTTGATTTGTGTTTTTGTTCTTTATTTTCAGAAAACACCATATGCAAATGGCAGAATTATTTTCATAGCCTATTCCTATAGATTTACTAGAAAGAGACCCACCTATCGCCCTTCAGCTGGAGCTGGATGTGATCCCTAGCAAGGTGCACATAGAAGCAGCCGTGCCTGGTCTAATAGACTTTTATTATAATCAGAAACCAGCTGGTTTAATTTTACCTGGTGCTTTTTTTTTTTTGCCACTGGTAGATGATGCTGCTAACAGCTGACACTGAATGTTAATAGCGTCTCAATTTATTTAGTTGTAAGCTATGAGGAGTGACAACTAATAGTAAAGGGGTGAAGCCTCAGAAGCTATCCCCAAATTATGTGTGCGTGTTGGTTTTGGTAACTTCAGTTTTGTATTTTAGGAGGAAATCAGTAAGTGGTTCTTGTGATTTACACTGGCATCAATTATGGGTGAAGTACCCTGTAAAGGCTCCAGGAGATTGACATTTGTGGCACATTTCTCTTCAATTTCTAAAAATTATTCTTCTTAGCTCTCAAGTACGTAATTCCTTCTACTCTGCACTACAAATATACTTCTGACTTTGTCACCTCAGGTGTCTTCAGGACCATGGGTGTTCAGTCAGCTCAAATTAAAGCCAAAAATCTTACACTGTAATTCTTGTCTTCCCCAGCCTCTCGGTGGGACCAAAAAATGGCACCGGTTCTCAAAAAGAATTTGATTCAAATTTCTTCCAAGTTCACATGGAGTTGAATAGATTTGAATGTGGCCAAAATGTGCCTTAAATGTTATAAAGAATATCTAGTAATTTTAATTAATGAATTTTGTAATCATTGGAATATTTATTATGGTTATTGCTAGTAATTATATTATTAAAAGCAAGAGTAGTCAGCTCAGTCCCAGTACAGCATTTGTAGTGCAAGCCATTGAGTATGATGAAGGGTGTCCCATCTACTTGCATATTTAGAAATTAGGCATCTGGCTTGTTGAATTGGTCGGCATGTTTAGAGCACAAGATTTAGTCCTTCAGGTTTCTCTTCTTCACTACTACTACTCTTCTCCCCCTTGAGGGGGAATAAAGGCAACCTCAACATGCTGGGGATTAGCTAAAATTTTAGGCATTGTGCTTAAGTGTACTCTGTAGGACTGATTTCGTATTTGATCGATTGCTCAAGATGGGTCTCAAATCCAATATTGATGCATTTTTTTTCAGGACCATAAGTTGTTTGATGACTCCTAGGAGCTACTCTTGTAAAGGCTTAACCCGCTGTTTGCTTATACAAAGTAAACAGTTACAATAACAATGTCAGTAATTTTCCAAATCCCTTCTTCTTAGTTTATTAAGTTAATACAGACTGAACACCACCCCATTCACCTGCAAGCTGATACCGCTGTCCTCACTGAACACGGCACTGATTCGTGCATTGGATTTTGAAGCGATGTCCATCTTGCTAGCAAGCCTGACCACCTTCTCTGCAGTGTGTTACAATTCCTTTACTATTTGTTTTAATGTCCTCTCCCTCAGCTTGATTTACTCAAGTCTGTGCTTGGAATCAGCTAATAGTAAATTGATCCAGTTGAAATTAAATGGAACAAAACCCATTGCTTATGAAGAAACAGCTGTGTGAATTCCACTGGACTGATGGCTTCTCAAATCCTTGCTTTTTCTTACTACCACTTCTTTTTTAATGTCATCCCAATTTACTAAATCAGATCTTAAATTATCTCCTTCTGACCTAATAACTTTTTGAGTTTATTTTTGTTTTTTTTTTTTTTTCCCCAGTTGTTTTGCTTCTTGCCTAGCAGTCATGTTCTAGCTATATCCTTGCTTCACGGGGCAAAGGTGGTTAATATTATGTGCACTACACACTTCCTCCATTAGGGCAACTGTAATCTGTACTGATAACGCTTATTTTTGCACAAAGTAATTTTTATTCTTGCATTGACCTATTTTTTTCAATACTGATGAAGAAAGGAGCTTCAGCATCTCAGATGTGTGTTTTGACATACATTTTCTTATGAAGTGATCTGTGTTTCAGAAATAGGTTATACTTGTGGGTCAAGAGCTGTTGCTCATGCCTTGTATTCATGAAAGGCTGTAATTGATTCCCATCTCTTTTATGGAATAGTCCTATTTTCTTGCTGAATAGATGCTTCTGATTCTTTTATAGGCAGCATTCATCTCAGTCAGCTCACTGCTGCTTTTTTGCTACTGTCACCCAAGAAGGAGCCCCATAAGCCTCCTCCCCCTTTCAAATCAGAGGATTCAAAATTACTAATTTTTCTGTCTGGTTAGATCTCCAAACTCATCAAGAGCTTCTCCTCAACAACAAGCAAAATACCAAATGTTTTGAGATTTAAGATAAAATACTAAAAGTTCGTACCTCTGTTTTCAAGTGTCTTTGTTATAGGTGTAATTTGGGGGGAGGAAGCTGAAGATGAACAGAACTGAGGGATTTCCAAAGGCTGTACCTAATAACAGAGGCTTGTGCTACAACCTCAGAGCTTAACGCTGTGAAATCAAAGGGCTAATAGAAAAAAGTTAAGTGCAAATTGGGTAAAATAAGAGAAGATCAATGTTTGTAACCTGCCATGAAGAAGGCATTCAGTCTCTCTGTTCTGTTGCATTTTGGAAATCTACAGCTACCTGGGCTTCGTGCCCGCAGGATCCGTAGGTGAATAAAGCTGCATGTGGAGAATAAAAATACCCAGTTCACACCTAGGAGGTGTGGATTCTTCCTTACTGCAACATGTCTTAAGTACTGCAAAAAAATAAATAGCTTAGTATGGCTTATTTGTATGCATAATGTGTGTCAGTTTTGACTGTTTCCTACCAAAAAAAATTTTAAATGTCCCTTTGGCCACTTCTCTCTGCAGTGACCTATTATGCAAACATCTTCTTTGAAGCTTATGGGACAATCTGTTGCATAAAGTTTTCTCAATGAGAACAGCTATGGCACAATCTGGCCTTAAAACAAGCCACTTTTAACAACATTTGAAAGAGAATGTCTCAAGGTTTCTACTTTGTCTCATCATGACATGTAACTCCATAACAGAGAAGGCCAGGAGCAAAAGGAATGAGAAACCAGAGCCCTGCAAAATATTTGCCAGGAAACCTGAAGTCACATGGAAAGCGCTGCCTGTTGAAGGCAGCTGGCTAGGCTGAGGTTTGCAAACTTTTTGCACAAACCTAGGCTCAGTTTCCAGTAAAACCTGGCCTGATTTATTGTTTTAAATCAAAGCCAGGTGGGATTTCATGTGATTGCAGGTGAGATCCGGTGGCCTCTCAAGGGTTTTGCTCCTTGAGCCGAGGCAATCAAATTCTCGGTGATACAATGCTGAAATTTTTTTCCATGGGCCCCTGCAAATTGACGCCAGTATGGTTTATGCAAGGACAAGGTTTTGGAGTGGCTGGAGGGCAAATTTCACTAAAGCAATGTAGTGTGACAAGAGACTCGATGTTATCCCATGCTGTGGGACCTCAGCCCCAAAGCTGGTGCGATATCCAGGGCTTGTGTTATATCCTGGGATGATATAATCTGTGAAAGGGTCGTACATCTGATATAACTGCAATTAAATACTAACATAGCGTGTATGCCGTACTGCTATCATAATTGCCAGCGCTGTTTTAATGGCACTATTCACATGGCAAGTATAGGACAGAAAATGAATGCTCTAATGGATCATTCTTTTTTCCCTTCATATTGGCTTGATGGGGGATATGCAATTAAGAGTAGTTGGAATTTCTTTGGGATTTGCCAGCTAATTAAGATATTCCTACCTAATAGCTGCAGTCTACCAGCAGACACACTAAATCCTCAGGCTCTCACCTGCCTCCCTTCCCAAACTCCTCTGTTCTGTTGGAGTTTGGCTGAGAGTTTGGACGCTGGTGGGCCCCGAGTTATGTCTTTGAGACATTTTCAAAGGTTTTATGGCATTCTGTGGCACTGGTTTTAGTGCAGAGGTAAATAAGTGAGTCCTATACTTCTGCGTTAAAACAAATTGATGTCTTATATTGTGCTATTTACTTTATCATCGGGGCAGAAGGGTGGAGGGGTGGCAATGGTTTTTATCTGGTTAGGGAGCAGAGGAAGGAAGAGAGAGAGATTAAAGTTTCAAGTGAGTTGAATTTCCAAAGGGCAAAAATACTTCTCTGACCTGATGACACAATTTCATCTTTGGAATAGATTAGTTCATAAAGGACCCAATTCCACCTTAATTTTGCTTACAACTCTCACTGATGTCATTAAAACATACATTCAAAGGGACAGCTAGGATATATGGGCCAGGCTTTAAAAATCTATAAGGATCATTAAAGAGTGGAGTTAAAATATTCATTTGCCCATGAATGGCACACACAGATATTAAGCCTTTGATGGCTTAAGGCTTCTCAACAGAGAAACAGGGATTAAAATAGATTTCATAAATAAACAAATAAATAATCTCAGTAATGTCTCCACACTAACGCATCTGGACTTGATTAAACACTTTTCCATTAGAAATATATCTCCTGAAAGAGGTTGACACTCCAGCAGAAGCTGAGTCGGGGTGAACACTTTTTTCAAAGTTTAACTTTTGTATAAGGAGAAATGTAAGAAATAAATGCCAGACTAAAGCACAACTGCTTTATCTTTCCCACAGTGGGTGAGCTACTGTGGACTTCAAACCACCCTGGCTCCTGGCAGCAGGAAGCAGCCTGTGCCAGCGTGTTTGCCCATGGTTTTTATGGAGTTGATTGTCACAAACCTTCTGAACACTTCAAAAGATATGGCTTTACCTTGGTACCATTTGTCCCAGAAGAGGACTGCAAGCTAACTTTAGAAAGCTCATGCTCTTTCTGACATGCTGTCTTAGAGCTCCTCAGACATAATTCTGAGCTAGGTAATTGTTTTATGGGTTACTTAGCAAATCCAGATATATTTATTTAACATAAATATGCCGATAAGTGAGTACTACGGAGAAGGTACTAGTGTTCTGTGCATGTCCTCAGTTGAGTGCTTTACTACGTAATCTTTGGTATAATAAGAAGGATCTTTGACATCATACTGTTTGTTTAAACTAGCACCCTACGTCAGCCATTGAATTTCTTAAAAGAATTAGCTGAGGTCAATTAAGTATTTTAATAAATGTTCTCAAAATGCCAATTAATCAGTAAACAGCACTAAATGATGTGATAGAAAATGTAGCTGCTCAGTTGATGGAGGATGTGTGTCTGCTCTCGATGTTTGATTGGTACGTAGTGCTGGAAAGTTGGATGTACCTTTTCTAGACTTTGATAATTCATAAATCTGTTGAGCAAGGTAAGTTCCATCATTAACCTTTAATCTTTTAGAAGCAAGTTGGCTGGAATCTATTTACTTTAACTAGCTTGTTCACTGATAATGCATGATTTTTAAATTTCCTTTTGTGCATTCCTTAGCTAAAGAAAAACACAGCTGTGTGTGAGACAAATTCTATTTATTTTCTCGTTAAGAAAAGTACAAGAAGATAGTATCATTGGAAAGCTAATAATAAAGAACTACTAAAGAACGCCCTTCATCTGTTTGCTCTGCCACTTTACGAAGGCTTTCCAAACAATCTTTTCAGATGTATTAGTAGGGAAAGATATCTTAAAAGTCAAAGGAAGACAAAGTTAATGCATTTATAGAAGTACCATTTCAGATAACATTTTACCTGAGTGTTTAGATTAGTTAAATATTAGAAAGGTAGAGATAATAGCGTTGTTGGTATTCATAAATGTAGAAAGTTGCATTTTGAGGGCAGTGAAGTGTAAGGCATATCAAAGGTTTATCATCCTGGAATGCGCAGGGAGCTGCGTGCCCATCTGCGCAGGGAGGCTGCAAGGCGCTCCCTCCTGTGCTCGCTCAACGACACCCAGTGAAGAACACTGATGCTTTGCCTTATATTTTTAAATAGCTTTTCCCCCAGTTTTCTATCCATAGTTAAATAGTCGGAAGCAGGAAGATTACTTGGTGTCAGTTAGCTAACTGCCTGGACCCAGTAGAACTGCGCAAGCACTGCTGCTGTTCTTGGCTGAGGGAGATTCACTGATGCATCAGGGAAAATGAGACTAGACAAAAGTCTGGTCTTTTTTAGGGCCTTCTGCAAACCCCATTTATAGGATAACACCTTCTTTCTTGTAAAGGAGATATAAAATTACCATTTACAAAGCACCCTAGAGCCTGGAAACGGCTTGCCACGCTCTCCTCTAGATACAGGCAGACACGAATGCACCCAGGCACGATGCTGACAGTCCAGCCACAAATACAGAGGTGCGTATGGTAGTGTGTGATGGAGAAGGTGTGGTCAGCACCAACCTGCATCCATATGTGCACACAAATAAAGTTGTGCACTTCTGGCATTACCATCGCCTCTCTGCTCACCCAAATCTGAGGATGAGCCCGCAGCCTTGCAGAGCTTACCAGCGGAGACAGCCCCTATATGCAGACTTCTTACAGAGGGGCGCAGCAATCGCGCCAGCAATCCCAGCCAGTCTTTGTAGTCTCATTACCATCCTTACAGTCAAATCTTCAAATATATGTGTTGAAATGATCTGACAATAATGGCCCTGGCTAAAATATTATGTTGTTTTTACTGAATGTGGTTTAAACTGCCATCTGCTGGCTTGTACTTTTCAGGGCCAATATTAAAAACAATGTTCCCTCTTGCAGTAACCCTCATTCATATGAAAATAAAGCAGGTTGAATAATACCTTCCCTCCTGCAATGTACAGCTGAAAATTGCACCAAGGAATACAAATGTAGCTGAGTGCAAAGGTAAATCCCGGTGCTTATAGGTAGATTCCTCAGGGATGTTTTTGTTCAATTGACACCTAGAAGAGAAGGTTAGTTGCAAATGCATGCATGCAACTTCCCCTGAAGTCAATGAGACACACACATGCACACGGTGAGCTAAGACAGTTGCTTACGTTTGGAGATTTTTTTGCTTATAAAGGCGGCTTCCTGGAATATTACCTGGGATTTTTGCCAGAGCAAGGACCAAAGATGGCCTAGCTCATTCTGTTCAGAGTCACTTAAAAATAATTAAGCTTTTCTTTTTTTTTTTTTTTTCCTTTCCCAAACTGTGAGAGGAAACTCCAACTATTTGGCTTGAAATTTGGCAGTTACTAGAGAAGGAGGGGATTAATACCAATAGCTGCTTTGAATTATTTTCCCATTAGTCTTCTTCTAAAGCTCTTGAAATATCAGGGCATCACTGTCACTGGTTGCTCAGAGGCATTGGCAAGATCTCTGGAGGACATGACTAGCGATGGGGCGACGTGCAGGACTGTGACATGAGCTCCGGCTGCCTGTCCTGCCGGGAAAGGAACAGGAAGCACTCGGCAACAGGGGACATGCTGCCTTGTGTCTCTCTGCTCTCCAGAAATGGAAAAAACAATCCCTAAGCAGAGAAAGCAAAGGGAAAAATCTAGTATTTCTCATGTTAAAACTAGCAGAACTTTCTTCTGTAGCTTCAGGGAGAACTGTGTTTCCTTGAGAGAATAGCCAGGGGAGGGATGAGCGTTGGGCTCAGAGGCAGGACGGGCCAGACCTGCAAACACTACCGAGGACCTCATTTGCAGAGTCTGTCACCAGGCCCATGAGTCTCTCGAAGACGTTGCCATGTTTATTCACGGTGGCAAAGGTGGGCCAGCAGCCTGCTTAATGTTTGACCCTGGCTCCCATCAGCAAGCGCAGGGTTGTCCCACACCCCCAACATGCCAACATGTGCTACATGGGCACTTCCGAGGAGCTCAGGCTATGAGAAAACCCCTCCAGATCCAGCACCGCTGGCTTCTCGCACTTCTTGGTTGAGACAGGCTGGGCAAGCTAAGAGAGGATTATAAAACACCTTTCATCTGGGGGATCTCAAGGCACTTTGCAAACATTGAGTCATTAATTCCCCCGAGTGCCCCTTTGAAGTTGGCAGGTATTATAGGAGAGCAAAAGGGAGAGCAACGGCGGCTGCGCAGTGGCTGTGGCAGAGGAATGCAGTGACGACATTGATGACATGACTAATTTATTTAGCAAACGGAGTTTAGCATGGTAATGAGGATGTATTTGCCATCATCCCATCATTCATCAGATTTATGAGGCTCTCCAGGCAATGAGTGCTGCTGTGACAAAGTTTAGTTTGATTTGTTCAATTAATTCCTCTAATTCATTTTGACTGAAGAAAACCCAGTAAGATTGTTTGGCAGGTCAGAGGGATCCCAGTGTTACAAACGTGTGTGCGCGTGTGCCTATATACATGTTTATCTATAGAGAGACCTATGACTTGGGGCATCTATGACTATAAAGTACATTAAGGTTCTATTTTTTACTTTAAATCACAATTTACTATTTTTATTTCTTGCTTTTGACTCTATAAATATTAGAGTATGTGGTCTAATCTAGACTGTTTCAAGTCAAGGTAGAGTCTTTTTTTTGGCATAAATGGGCATTACTGCAAGGTTTTGGTAGCATTCCTGTTCTTACTTTGGGTACAATTCACCAGCCAGGATGCTCAGGAAAGTAGTATCTCTTATGTCCCATGAAGAGCAAATGACATCACTGCTCCCGGTACCAGAAACACCATGAGGCAGAGTCGTGGCATCACCATGTAGCTGAGAGCAAAGGGACCTCTGGAGCCCTTTGGGCCAACCATCTCTCAAAGCAGGTGCAACACAGATTGGGTTGCTCAGGGCCTTGTCTGGTCTGGCTGAGGTTGGAGTGTCTCCAAGGATTGGAGATTGCCCCAGGGTTTGACTAGCCTTGTTTTGAAAACATTTATCCAAATATCTAATTGCTGCTGAGGCAATCTGTATCTGTGTCCTCTTACCCACTGCTGGGCAGCTCAGAGGAGCATCCTGGTCCCTGTGGACCTGCCCGGGAGGTAGCTGGAGCCAGCGACATGCCTTTGCCTTGCTGGGCACCAAGGACATGACACGTTATAATCGTAGAAAGCAACAAAAGCAGTGGAGGGGGGGTGATGCAGACAGGCCCTTCATTCTGAACCTTTTTCCATCCTTTCTCCGCTTGTTGATCCCTGGGACCACTGGTGCATTAGGGAGCATCAATTTCCCAGCGTGACTACAGCTCCCAGCAGCCTTTTCCTTCAGCTTTCAGTAGTTAATTGGGTGTAAAATGATATTGAAACAAATGGATTTTGAATATATTTTGGTGTTCAAAGGCTGAATGCACACCTGTAGCTGCTTCAGATATTTAGCCAATAGGAAGTCACTTTTCCAATTTGTGCTCAGGATTGATTTTTCTCCCCCCTTTTTTTTTTTTCCCCTTCTCCCTCATTTTTCAGCTCAGCATTTCCCTAAATACAAAATCTGTTGCTCAGGAGCATCATGTGAACTTACAACAAGCCTCTGATGTTGTGGAATCCAGAACCAATGAGTAGATTATGCCAATCCATAAATGTCGTTTTGTTTCAGCTGTGACTAATATTGCTAATAATCCTCCTTACTCTCTGGGGCTTTCGGATACTGCCTGGGAGAGAGCAGGGCTTGGCTGTACCGAGTCCAAGCCAGGTGCCAGCACTACCAGCCTGGGTTTGTGTCACTGCTGGTCTCTGCTTTTGTGGTTGAAGCATCTGCTCACCTCAGGCAGAAGGGAAGGCTCAGCTTTGGTTACTGTACAAAATCCAGTGACCTTAGAGTTTACCAATTCTGCCATGCCTCTTTTTAAAGTAAGTTTAAAAGATTTGTGTGCAGAATATCATTGACTTCCTCCCTAGGAAAGGTCTACCATGGGAAAAGAAAATGAAGTCATGGTGAAAAAGCACCGCCCTGACTTTCCTCTGATGCCTAATTTTGAACATAGACAAGAAGAAAAATTTTCAGCGCTGCTCTCAGTCTCTTGTGCTGGTTTAAATCAATCGTGTGCTTATATATCGTTTGGGTTTGTCTTCTCGTGCACCAGCCTCCATCTGCAGCGTGAAACATTTCACCTGTTCCAAATCAGCCAGATATAACTGGGGAAACAATAGCCAAAAAAGCGTGCCAAGACCTGTCTGCAGCCACAGATTCACCCAGCCACTGCCTGTAGCAGCATTGCAGAGACACAATACTGGTTTTATAGGCAAATCCATCCATGGAGATTCAGGGGAACCCAAAAAGCAGATTCTGGTGGGCTCTCACTGCTGTAACTCAGCGTGGATAGTCGGCAGCTTCTTAAACAGCAGATTTCTGCCCCGCTTTTAGCCTTTAGCTAAGGAAGCATATGGAGCCTGATAAAGAAATCAGTCTCCAAGCCATGCAGAATGCTCTAGCAGGCAGCCAGCAGTGAGGAGTGGAGGTATAATTTTCACAGATTTAACCAAGAACAATGACACTATTTGCAACCAAGGGGCACAGCCAAAAATTATTTGCCGGAGTGCCAATGCGCGTTCCCTAGTGGGTAATTGGAAAATGAGAACAACCTGTCAAAGATTAGTCCAATTTCTAAAGCAAGCACAAGACAGTCTGATTTTGTTTATGAAAAAGGGGCATCTAATTAAAACTCAGATTTGGGTTTCAAAGTTAGTTATTTAGAGCTTTTGACTTGTATGTACACACTCATTATCGGTGTGGGGTTACAAAGCGCAGCTAAATTCCAGTCAAGGTGGGTTAACCCTGCAAGAGCCGAGAACAGCACCTCCCAGACTGATGTCTGTCTCCCCCTAATATCAACACCGGCTTTACAGAAAGCAGCTGCTAATGCTCGTAGGTTTGAGGGCTACGGTAAAAACGGTTTTCATTACCATGTTTATTTTATGAGATACATAGTATATTCCGATGAGGGCTTCTGGTAGTAAATCTTAAGGTTTTGGCTTGGCTTGTTTCTTCGTGTGCTGTGATAAAGCTTGAGGAGAAAGCATGCCCCTGGATCTCGCAGAGGGATAGGGAAAGAGGAGACAGCAGAGGAGGGGGGCAGAGCAGGGGCTGGCCCTTAGCAGCACTTACAACCCAAATCTGACCCCTCCCAGAGATGTTAACACGGATTTACATCCATAAACCCACGTTGGCTGGGGAGTCGTGTGGTTAGGAGCCAAGGGAAAACACAATCCTGCCCTGGCAAACCTCCCGTCACCTGCTACCGAGCACTGCGCGTGTCCGCGGGCTGTGCGAGCTCGCTGCGCCGGGCATCGCTTGCCATCACCTTGATTTCGGTGGCTGAGGGCAGCGCATCACTTCCCATGGTGGACCAGCAGTGAAGGATGATGCTTTTCCACCCCAGAGAATGAAAACATGGTATTTTTGAGCGATTTGATGCTCTCCTGTGTATTTAGGGTGCTATCTGGTGAAGGGTGTGTCCCTTGTGTATCTGAAGGGGAATGCACCCATTTACCGATGATATACTTCTTTTCACCTGATGCCTGTCAGCATGCAGCTACATGGAGGAGTCATACATCTGCTCACAGATGCCCTTTTACTAAGTCACATTTTCCATTTTCTTCACAAACCCTTGTGGAAAGTTAGTGAAGGGATGCTGAATTTGCCATGGGGGATGTCTCCCTTGCTATGGACGTGTTTCTCAGCAGGGCAATGGCAGCAGTCCTCCCTAATGGTCCGAGTCCTCCCAGGATCCCAAAATTTTGAGTGAAAAGGAGCTTTTGCCAAGGAACGCTTCAGCTTTGTCAGCATTTCAGTACAGGGCTGCTCATGAACCCTCAGGAAAGGGAGGTGCTGAGTGGGTGCTGCCTCTCACCAGCAATAGGGGAATTACTAAATCATATCACATCCTTAAAAAAATGTTGTGAACAGAAACTGGGGAGACCCTAGGTTGGCAGAAGTGTCTCAAACAAGAGAAGGGAGCTCTAGAAATGAATTGTCTGATGTGAACTGACCTACTGGGGACCTAGAAATGTGTCCCATTTCAATTGAAATGGGAGACCCCATTCAGAAGAGAAAATTGGTGGAGGTATCTGCTTTCCCTGTCTAAATCTCAGGTTCCTTCTGATCTTTATGTATGGTCTAAAAGCCTTAATGATTGTCAGTGGAGGAGACTGTCCTGGGCAGCAATCTGTGTGGGAATGAAAGCCTTCCCTCACAGTGACGGTCCTGGGAGGGCAGTGCTGCTGAAGCTCCTGGCAGGTGATAGCTTGTCGCAGCAGGATGGCTGTCCCCATCGCTGGAGGTGGCCCTGGCTTTGGCTGGAGTTGGTCTCTGTCTGAAAAGAGGGTAAAATGTTAGAGGGAAAGAGCCTAATGCAAGCTTCTGGCTTTCATCTTACTTATTTTATTGTTAGTATTAAAGGCACTCAAGGCGGAACATAGTCCTGCCTCCTCAAAGGCTAGTCCAGTGCTGGGAATGTCATGCCCTCCACGCGGTGGCCTTTGAATCACGTCAAAGTCCAGTGCAAAATAAGGCAAGATTCTGCCTTTGCAGGACAGGTGACCCCCACAAATTTTGCAGTGTGACAGCAGGAAAAGGATTTTGCTTTTACTGCACGTTCCACTTCTGTCGCAGCATTTGTCCACAAGCTGTGATGCCCTCAACTTGCCAAAGGGGGTTTGCTCTGCCTCTTCCAGAGCAGCCATCGCCCCCAGCTCAGCCAGCTTGTTCTGTGCGTGCGGGAGGAGAACGGACAGCTCAGCCCCCCTGTCTGCGGGTGGGTGGGAGATGCCTCCGCTAGCATCCCTGCTCTCTGCAAAGCTAAACCTATCGGCTCGATGAAACATCTCCTCCTGCCAAAGCCAGCCCTGGCACTTTGAATCTATGTGCTTGTCACCGGAGCTTTTGCGTATAACAATGCGATGCATTGCAACTGCGTTATAAGAATCATAAAAAATCCTGCCACGCATAACACGTTCACTTCGTATAAATATTTCCAAAAATTCAGTGATTGAAGACTCAAATAATATTGCAGTGCAGTCTTATTTATTCCATAATATTATTTTTATTGCAGGATGACTTATACATAACCTTGAATTTCAAGTTCAGTAGAACAGACAAAGTATTTGTTTAGAGGGCAGAACGATTAAAACCATTTTTTCCCCCTGTTTGAATTGGATAAAATTGTAATATATCCTTTACGTCACAGTAGCACCCTAGTGGTTATCATATTGCATTAGTTACATGAGTTTTCAGTGAACATTATGCAGTATATACTACTTTCAGTAAATAGACCAGTCATGCTTATAGTTACATGGAAAACTCCAGGAAATTTGTGATGACATTCCCTGCAGGTTAGTAATTCTACCCATTATTTATATTGGTTTGATTTGAGCTTTAAAATAATCTCATGAAATTAGATAAGGCTCACCATTCTGCAAAAACTTTATTTCATACAACTCTAGAAATACTTTGGGCTAAATATTTTGGATTTACCAAATTCTACCATCAAGAATTTTCTCCTTATACCTTAGACACAACAGATAAAAAATCCCCCCCAAAACTGTTTGAGCAACATAATTGCTGATTAGTTTTTACATCCTTGTGAATCATTAAAAATAACATGACCTCAAGTTTAGAGGAAAATTTGTTTTCCAAGTGGGTTGGAAAGCGCAGTTCTTCTCTAGTACCAAATCATTACTAATCCCGTGCTGTGTGCTCTCTGCATGTGCATCGCCAGCATAACGTACAGCAACATTTGTGCTACGGCCCATCTTTAGTAAGAGGCCACCTGCCCCAAGTAACCATTACAAATGGTATTAAATAACCACCTCTCCAGCATGACCAGAGACCACCCAGCATTTGGGCAGCAGCTTCTCAGCTTCAGATTTTATTGCCCATGCGGCATGTGCACGCGGCTCCCTGTGCTCCCAGGGGACCCACCTGCGTGCACCCACGGGTATCAGCCCAAAGCTGCCCAGGTCAGAGTTTGCGCACAGGGTACGGGCACTTTCCATTTTTCAGCATATTCACCAGAGGTTTTACACGAGGCAACAGTTAAATAATGCTGTGCACTTAACACATGTCTGAGCATGTCCATCCTGATTTTGCAGAGCTCTTAAGTATCTGCTTAAATTAATGCATATGCTTAAGCTTATCCCTGTAGAGCTAAGCATGAAAAGTATGTATTTAACCTTAAACATATGCTTAAATGCTTTGCT
>VZTV01080081.1:0-19301 GCA_013400875.1 Anhinga rufa
CAGCAAAGGGGTTTTGCCTCATAGAAGGTAATTGGTGAAACACAAATAAATTCCGGAAAGAAGTGTAGTCTTAATTCATTGAAAAAGAAGTCTCTTGTCTCTTGGGCCTCGGGTGATTTGACTGAATCAGGGCTGCAGTTCAATACCCTTTCTCTAAAGGCAGTCAGCACCAGTGATTGAAGAGGAAGGTCCAACAAGTGTGAGAATCAGCAGTGCAAAGTCACAAGCTGGTGGGGGCACTCCTGCGTCATACCCAGCAGCCAGAAGCTGCCTCCTGCCGAAGCACGAAGCCCTGGCATACATGGAGAGGTGTGTGTACACTTTCCAAATGCCTTTGGTCCTTCCATGGCCTTTCTGGAGGGGCAGTGGTGAGAGACAGCTTGTGCTGGAGAGCTTGCTTTCCCAGTCCTGGTGGTCTAGGAAGCTGTAGGAATGAATTTTATTTTAGGAAAGATGAACTATGCATCAGTAAAATCAAGTGCCCTGGAGATGGGGAATGGGGTGGAAAGAGGGCTTCTGTAGTAAAACCTCCCTTTCTCTTCCAGACACTGGAGAGGAGAAAGAGAAGAGTACTTAGAGTGGGGCAGCTCAGCCTTGCTAACTGGAAAAGCCAGAAGACACCAGCTCTGTCTGTCAGCTTTAGGACCTTTTCCATATGATTCCAGTAGTCCGCAGTGACAAGAGGAACCACCAGCAGTACTTGCATCTATTCTGGGCAGCGAATTCTCGTGCAAGAGGAGGCATATATCACATCTACTTATTTTTCCAGCATTTTTAGATGGTTCAGCAGATTTACAGATTTATCATCTTCATAACACTCTTATACTACTTCCCAAAGCTACAGAAACCAATAGCAACATTTGATGGCCGTGAAATCATATTTATGGGATCCATTAAAAACTCCGTATTGGTAGTTAAATCTGGAACCTGGCATAAGTGATGAGAGTATATTGGAGAAGTCCCTGTGGAGCAGCATATGTGAGCTCATGTTCATAGCATCAGGAGGCATCTGTCACAAATTTCAGCCCTCCTAAGCAGATCTAATCTGACATTAGTGTTCAGGAAGCAAGGCACATCCAAGAAAGTGTGCACAAAGATGAGCTTTTAAATAAGTGTTTGTGTTCCCACTGCATCAGAAGGCTTTGACTTACATATTATGTAGAGAGGGTACCGCAGGAGAAAACAGTCTTTCTAAGCTAGAAGGAAATATCCAGACTGACTGACGGGCAACAAGGGAGGCTGTCACACAGTGCCCAGAGGCTCTCAGGTCTGAGGAGCCTGTGCCCTGTGAACATGGCCCATGGACCCGTACCACCATGGGCAGGACACTTGCTCCTCATGTGCGACTCCCCAGGCTATGCAGAGCACTTAGAGGCTCCTACAGATCCCATCAACTGCTGTGCATGCTGAGTTGTCCTTCTAAGGGGGATTTCACAATGAAACTGTCTCTCAGCATCAGTCAACCTGGCATCCACATGGCAAATAAGGGGCATTTTTGATGCTCCCTGTTGGAGGGTAATGAATGTACGGAGTGCTGTGTCCAGTGCTGGGGCCCCCAGTGCCAGAAGGACAGGGAGCTGCTGGAGCAAGCCCAGCGCAGAGCCACAAGGATGCTCAGGGGATGGAGCATCTCCCTGGGGAGGAAAGGCTGAGAGACCTGGGCTTGTTCAGCCTGGAGAAGAGAAGGCTGAGGGGGATCTCCTCAGTGCTTATCAGTACCTGAAGGGCGGGTGTCAGGAGGGTGGGACTGGGCTCTTCTCAGCGGTGCCCGACGACAGGACAAGGGGCACCGGGCACAAGCTGGAACACGGGAAGTTCCACTGAAATCTGAGGCAAAACCCCTTTGCTGTGCGGGTGCCAGAGCAGCGGCCCAGGCTGCCCAGAGAGGCTGTGGAGTCTCCTTCCCTGGAGCCATTCCCACCCCGCCTGGACGCGGTCCTGTGCCCCTGCTCTGGGGGTGCTGCTCATGCAGGGGCTGGACGGGGGGAGCTCCGGAGGGCCCTGCCAGACCCCGCCGCTCTGGGATTCTATGATCCTGTATGGTAATCAGCCTTGCACACCGAATTTTTTGAGGGTGGGTTTGTTTCCAGGCAGCGAGGACTCAGCATTTCTGAGGTCTGAGCAAGGCAGCAGGGACACAGTCAAGTGTCCACCTTGTTCATGGCAAACGAGAGAGTCCCAGGAGACAAAAGCGCTGTGGAAGGGTGACTGGGATGCCCTGCCCCGTGCCCCTGCCCTACAACTGCACATTTCACCTGCTGCAGACCCACAACACCACCTTGTCGTTTGTTTGACCACAGATGACTCTCTGTAGAAGATGGGTTTTGTTGAATCAGATGAAGAAGAAAGTGCTGTAAGTATTGATCTACAGTGGGCTGCAGCAAGCAATGATCTTTAAATATGACAAAAGCACATTTTTCCCTTCTAAAGCTTCTGTTTTATCAATGCTTTAGCTAGTTGGAAAACTGATGACACTAAGATAAGGGTTCACTACCTTATTTGCTGCTTCCTGGAAGTCAGAGGCCCCCAGCAAAAGAATTTAATCTTCCTAATCACAGACGTGCTTTCTACAATGATCTTTCATTGCCGCTTAGAGGTGATTCTTGGACCACTGCATTTAGAAAATCTTGGCAAGGTGAAGGATGAACCAGTCCTTCAAAATCTTCGGGCCCAAGCTCTTAACTGGGAGTGATGCAGGGATGCTTTTTCCTTGCTGTAATGAAAGTGCCAAGCAGGGAGATCTTCTGACGCCTCCCACAGAGGTTCACAGCACGTCCTCTCATGATGGGCTCCCGACCTCCCCGACAGCACCACACAAATGGCGCTGTGACCTGAATTCCTTTTTTTTTTGCTCAGCATTTTGCTGAGGAGATGCAGCAGGGATAAGTTTCTGTTTTATTTTATTCAGTGCTTTTATCCCCTCTCTCTCCATCTGGGAAGTTGCTGGCTTTCTAAACTATCCAACCCTAGGCAGCAATTTCCTCAGCAATTAGCTCTGGTAGCAAACATCTTACTTGTTTTCCTGGGGTCAAGTCAGAATAGGCATTTAAAGGACTTGCCAAGTAATTTTAGTGGCACCAGATCCAAAATTGGTCCCCAGACTGCAGACACAAGGCTAAAGGCTACTCGTGGCCACCGTGCATCTTCAGGGTCCGAGCCACCCTTCTGCAGCACCAGGGATGGGTTTGTGGACTGTTTTGTTCATACAAGGAACATATGAAATACTGATAATCAATTACTAGGATCAATCAATCCCCTTGAGCAGGTCCTTCACTCAGCCTGGACTAGTTACGTCATTAATTAGAGAGGGGTGCGTTAATGGCACCCACTTCCTCTTCTTTCTGAACCCATTTCTTACCAAAGATCTGTTTGAAGTGGGTATTTTCCTTACGTAGTTTATAAACTTACAGGACAAATCCTTCTAGCATATTCGAAGGCATTAGCAAGGGACTTAACACCAGTGTGTTTGCTTTGCCCTGATTCTGATTCCTTTACATTGCTAATATGCTTTTAATTTATTTTCCTTGCTTTGTTTGGCTGCAGCTCATCCTTTTGTTCTCTGACAATAATGCCGGTTCAAAATCCAAACGCCTGCCTTGGCCTCAGCGAGGTATTGACGTTTTCCTTACCTCTTCAATTATTAACCACGTTGCTGTTGCACTGAATCAAGGTCTCAGACCTTTCATGTGATGCCCTGACAAGAGCCGGCTGCTTAATTCTAGCCTGAAAAACAGCTTGAGTTCAGATTGGCAGTACCACCCATCCATGCACGAAAGCTGAAGCATCTTCAGACTGGAAAAAGCTTTATTACCGTATATCAGCCTCCAAGCTCAATTTGAGCACCAAAGCTCACACATTTTGTGATACTGCATATCGCCTCTACTAGAATCTCATTATATCTTTGTAGTTACCTCATCCCACTGCGGAATAATGTGTGGTGTTAATGACGCAGCGATGGTAATAAAGTGTCCCTATGATGATTGAAAGGAAAAACAGGTCTCCCCCCGAAAAAGCTTCATAACTAGCACTTACTTTTATGATGGACTGCTCATTCACTTATTAAACATTTATTGTTTCTTCAATAAAAGTAATCTTAGGTGTATTCAATTATTAATATAAATAAGGCACAAAATGTGAAACAGCAGCAATCTCATTTTCTTTTTTGCATTAATCTTCCTTCTTATTCAACCATCACAAGAGGAGAGGGGAAAAAAACCCATTCAGACTTACTGAAAAACAAACAGAGTTGGCACAAGAAAAGTGAAATTCTTATCTGTATCTCTGTCAGGAAAAAAAAATAAATTAAAACTCCTTGGAAACCCATAATATTTCTGATTATGTGGTGGAGTATTGTTGGTTTGGTGTCCCTAGCCTGAAAATAACTCATGAAAACTGAGACTGCCACAACTGTTCAGCAAGGACTGCACTGGGGGAACACAAAATAGGGCTGAGATAGCTCTGTGTTGTATCTGTATAAATACAAACACACGCACATATATTTTTATCTGTATATGTATATATACGCATCCTCATACACACATGCCCATATCTGGATGTTAACATAGCATTAGCTCTAGGTTATTATTTCTTACACAGAGCTCAGATCTTTAAAAACTAGGTCTTTGGACCCCTTTGGATCAACATTTCTGGGATTATAGCACGAGGTTTGGGGTTTGTACCTGTTGAGTAGCCGCAGATTAGCACATCTCCAGGCACCAGCTGAAGGCATCATCTGCAGTGGTCATGGGCCCTTCGGGCTGCTTTGGCCCATGGTGATTAGGAAGGAGACAGGTTCCCATTGCCAGTCGACTGGTGTATTTGAAATAGGTTTACAGATGGTTGCTCCGGTGAAAGTTTATTTTTTGTCGTAAGTGTTTTCACTCCACGTTATCCGTGACACCCTTGAAAGCGATATCTAGGTGCTCCCGGTGCAACATCAACGGAACATGTTATAAGCTCCGAGTCTCTCACTAGGCAAATTTTCAAGTTTTATTTGAGCCTTTTTGGGCTCTTTGCCTAGATTTAGCAGTGATTTGGTACTTTGGAGTGATCTTTTACTCCAAAAATGGCTAGGATAAAATCGTTTCATATTTAAGTAGAACAAGTTATTTGTTCATGATTTGTCCTCTCTGTTCTTCCTCCCATTTTGCAGGTGCATCTTATAGAGGAAGGTGCTTGGAGGACAGGAAGGGAAGAATGTCTTTCAGCTCTAATATTTCTGAAGTACTCAAACTGAAAATAAACTGTGCGATATGAGAAGTGAAGAGAGGTCATGGACAGTTTATTCTAGTCACCTCAATGTCACACTATGTTGGCAACATACGCAAACCCCCAAATTAAGTGAAAAAATGTCCTTTAGATGGCAACTGAAGCAAACAAACAGATAGAGATAGAAACCCAGTGAATGACACTGTTCTAGAAATCTTGTAAATCTATCATCATTTGTTTATGAGGTAAAAAAAAATAATATTAAACAAGCATGCAGATGATTAAACTTCTAAACCAGAGTGCAGAGGAAAGAATAGAACATCTGAAAACAGGAGCCATCAAAATGGGAAGAAAAATATGTAAGCTGGTTTGAGATTTCACTGATATTTTGAAATTTGAAACTGCAATGACATTTCTGAAGTTTTTGCTTGTGAGATTCTATTCTACAGCAGTTAGAAAACAGCTTTAAAGGGAAGGGGAGTTGTGAAAACTCTTTTGATTTCCTGCTTGTTTTAGCTGCTAACCATCAAATCCTGTTGCTGAAGCGAGGTTCGCAGCCATACTTATTTAGCACCTGTACAAAGAGCCAGAACTAGCAATTTATTTTACTAGCATTACATTAATTACGGAGTAAGATCTTCTGTCTTGCTTCCAAATTAGATACCAGTTCATCAGGATTTATTTAGTTTTACACATTGTGAGTAAACCCATAAGTCAATGGAATTACTTGATAGCCATGAAATACCAACCTAGACTTTTGGATGAACTTGAACCTTATTTACTGTTGTAGGCCAAAATATAAATAAAGCAAACTCTTCAAAAAAACTCTGAAACATAATTCTGAGATAAAATCTGGAAACTTTGATTATCAGAACTAAAAAAAAAAAAACAAGGATTGATCAATATATAACACAAATAGCCCAGCATGTAGGGCAGAGCAAAAGGAGCTGCCCCTGAACCCAGGACTACATCAGCATTCAAAAAGTAATTCCAAAATCACGTCAACCACTAAAATTACACCCTAATGTGCTCATGTTCTATTAATGGTCAAATGATTAGAAGCACCCAGTCATGGAAATTATTCTACTACGGATTCCCTTATAGCCTGCAGTCATTCACCCATTGCCAGTAGCACGTACAGTATATTCGGCTGACTATTATCATTCTTATTTCGCTGCTTTTTTATCACTGTTTGCATATCATGATATCACCTTTGTTGACAAGTGCATGTGTGGGTAGACACACAAAAAAGGGAAAAAGAAAACAGCTAAAGAAATGGAAAAGATAAAAATCTGTTGAAGTCAAATTGAGTTTTTATATTAGAGTCAGGTTAATCAGGTGCATCATCTCTGACTACTGGAGGAGGAAAAAATCGGCTGGAATGAAGAACAGAACTTCAGCTATGCACACACACTTGCTTTCTTCAGAATGGAGAAAAAGAAAATCAGATATTAATGATACCTGTTTGAAAGGGGAAAATGTAGTGTACATCACAACTGTGAATTGTGGATGCATTTGCTATTGCATTGTATGCAAAGGTTCCTCATAATTAATGAATGGTTTTAGTGGCATGAAGAATACATCTAATCATGCTGGCAAGCTAAAGAATATCCCAAATTTCAAAATACTGCGTTTAGATGCAGAGATGGGCAAAAACAAGCAGGTCATTTAAAAAGGAAAGTAAGTGATTCAGTCATGAACAGCAATATTTTTAACAGTTTAAAAAGGTTATCAATGGACTGATTATTTTTTGGCTTCAGAGATATTGGACTTAGAGAAGACAATCTAATTGGGAATCACAATGCATTCTGCACATGAAATCTGCAGTTCCCCTGTGAAATCTGGAGTCACTTCTCAGATTACCCATTGCTTGAAACGGAAGAATGTGTACAGAGAGATGGGCAATTCTCATCTCAAGAGATTTTATTATCTCAAGATGAGGGAATATTTTGCTTTAACCAAGAAGTATTGTTCATTTTGAATATTCAAGTATTGTTCTTATTGCATAGGCTGCATACAAGATACACATCATCTTTATCATCTGAATTTCAGTTTGAAATACATAATTAATTAATACCAATAGAAGGTTGTCTTCTTTTTGTGTTGGTTTTTTTTTTCAGCATCAGTCATGGTCTTGGAATTGAGTATGTTTTGAAGTGGTGGCAAAATTCTTGTAAAAGGAAAATCTATATCAGATTGTCAGGATCAATTGGATTACCCTCTCATCAAACGTGCTAGGACACTAGACAAGTCTGAAGGCACAGCACATGCTGAGTGGCTTTGAATGGAATATTCTCTGGGGTGTATATGCTCCACAGGGTGCAATATTTTGACTGTGAAAAAAATTCATAAAGCTTTTCGTTAGTCTTCTTATGCCAGAATGTGCTCGTTTCCTTTCTTTGCATGAGTCACATATTTGTGAAGCTGTTTATAACAGCTGATGGCTGGATCACGCTGAGTTATGAAATGATTAAAGCAGCCTTGATTCTTTGGACAATGATCGACTTCAGCAAAAACCCACACAACTCATGTAGCTTGCATTAAATTGCAGCTAAAAACCAAAAAGATATTGGAATCAGTATTTTTAAATATTCTGTGGAATAAAATACTGATCTATTACAATGAAATAGCAGGACCGTTTGAACATGATGGGGACCTGTACGCTCTCGTTATCACCATCATCAAGTCTTTCAAATCATACGCACAAGGCTTGAGAGACCAGTTCAGTGTAATTGAATTCAAGGCAAAGCCTACAGACTGAAGAGGCTGATTACAGACACGGCAATAGAAGTGTGAAACTGCGGAGTATTTGTCTAATGACTTTTTGAGGAATTGCTGGTGAAGCTGTTCTTCAAGAATGGCAGAGGACTGAAGGCAAAATATACGTGCCCATTATTGACTGTTTGACTGATAGCTCAGCACAAAGAAGCAAAGCACATTAAACCAGCTGCAAAACTGCACGATACATGTGTTAGGGAAATAACAGAGGAGCGTGAGACGTTTCTTTATCATAGCTGAGGAAAAATGTGTCTTGTTTCTGAGTGTAATTAGTTCAACAGATTATGTCTTAGTAACAGATATCTAAGTCTAGTCTTCACTGAGACAGAAAACAGACAAGCTGGAGTCCACTTTCCTAACTACCAATATTGTTTTACAGATTTTCTTGTCTATGACTGCCTGTGGTAGCAAACAGTTTTGGAGTAAAACACGATTCAAAGTGAGCAGCACAGCCTTACACTACCAGTTGATGCTAAATTCCCACTGAAGAGTACTGAATCCACATTTTAAAGGAAACTACATTTTTTCAGAGTTCCTTTGTGATATCCTTGACAAAAAGTCTTAGAAATAATCTCCTGAATTTTCCTCTCTATATTTTAATCTTAAAATATAAAAAAATTTCTCACCTGTAAAGAGGTATGTTGCTCTGATATGCTAAACGGACACTTGCAGAATCACAGAAACGTTTAGGTTGGAAAAGACCTTTCAGACCATCAAGTCCAACCATTAACCCAGCACTGCCAAGTCCACCATGTCCCGAAGCACCACATCTACATGTCTTTTACATACCCCCAGGGACGGTGACTCCCCCACCTCTCTGGGCAGCCTGTGCCAGGGCCTGACCACGCTTTCAGTGAAGGCATTTTCCCTCATACCCAACCTAAACCTCCCCTGACACAGCTTGAGGCCGTTTCCTCTCGTCCTGTCACTTGTTCCTTGGGAGAAGAGACCGACCCCCCTCCCCACAGCCTCCTCTCAGGCAGCTGCAGAGAGCGATGAGGGCTCCCCTCAGCCTCCTCTTCTCCAGGCTGAGCCCCCCCAGCTCCCTCAGCCGCCCCCCAGCACACTTGTGCTCCAGACCCTGCCCCAGCCCCGCTGCCCTTCTCTGGACACGCTCCAGCCCCTCCATGTCCTTCTTGTCCCGAGGGGCCCAAACCTGACCCCAGGATTCGCGGGGCGGCCTCACCAGTGCTTAGTCTGAAAAGTCCTGAAAATCTTCAAGGAAATAGCTGATCATATGCTCAAAATACACCACTCTGCCAAAATTTCCATCTACTACAGCTTGGACAATGACAAATACTCAAGTATGTTACAAACAGGTCAAAAAAAAGACCCTTAGAAATGGAAAAATGCACGGTCTTTTTTTAATTAAAAGACTCCATGTGCTCATATGCAAACACTGGTACCTATTCTGGGACCTACTTACCTTTTCAGTATAGCTATCCTCAGTTTAAGCCACAAATCTGTGTTTATAGTAACTTAAGCACCAGACATGTGTCCTAACATTTTATGTTGCTGACTCGACAGGAAGATACAGCCAGTACATCCATCAGGAGGGAGCATGGAGACTAATGTCCTAGGTTAATTAATAACCAAGCAAATACTTTAGTCAGGGCTGGGTGTAAGGACTGAATAGGAAGGAACCCAGGGAAAAACAGGGCAGAGTAGGTGAGATGTATGAATTATTTTAGTTTGTTTCTACCTAAAATATGCGTGCTACTGCACAATAAATTCTTGCGGAAGTACAGATTTTATTGACTTTTACCTTTACCAGGGCAGAGGAAAAGATAAAGAAAAGATAATGTATGATACATCCCTTTTCTGTGGAAATAACAGCTGAAAATCTGGGGAATGGTTTGTACCCAGCAATCTTCTCAAGGACACCCACAAGTCAGGAGAAAGCTGTTCCCTGGCTGCCCAGCCTGGGTGAGGAGTTCAAGGGGTAGGTGTGAAGGAGAATTGCAGCCACTAGCATTCAGCAAGGTCATGCTGCCCTCTCTGTTCAGAGGTCAGTGGGAAGTGAGGACAGAGTCTGCAACACATGCTTTGATTAATGGTTTTGGGTCTTTGTTCCCACCAGAAGTCTCCTCACCTGCTTGGTTACCCATTTTCATTACTAAGGAAAAAAGTTTTATAGTGAATGACAGTGCCTGGGAAATCCTTGTCCTCTGTCAGGTGCAGAGGAAGAGCACAGCCAAGAAACTAATTTATTCAATTTTGAGTTTACTTCTGAGGAGCAGGAAAAGTTAAACGAACAGACAAACAAGCAAACACGATGTTTTTGCTGATATAAATTCTGATCCAGAGCCGCACCATTGTTGTTTTAATTTGTGCAAGGCAATCTGCTGTTTTTTATCATTTCAGTGGAAGGACTCGGGAAGATGGCAGACCAGACATCCATCTAGACTATGGTTAATATAAAATAATACATGCCCCAGCTCCTTTATTGCTGGTAAGTGTATGAGCACTGGGAAGAAAGATCTTCTTGCTCACTGTATAAAATACTCTTTTTTTATACACAAAACAGCTTCTAAAGGTATCAGCTGAGAAAAGACTAGCACACCGGACATCAGCTTAATCCCGTTTTGCTCTTGATTATTCAGTTTGCAGTTGTGGTAGGAATCCCAACACAAAACATCAAGAGATGCATGCCGAAGGTACCTTAGAAGGATATCTGGTCCATCGCTCTCTGTCCCTCTCACCTCCAGCAGAATCAGTTCCAGCTATGCCCTTCCTTACAGATGTGTGTTAGATATTCTTCCTGGTAATCGATGGTAGAAGTTCTACCACCTTCCCAGGTAATTTTATAAGAATAATTTCCATCCTACCACTAGACTATTTCTAATGTTTAGAAACACACTAAGCTTGTCTAGCTGAAGAAGTGGTAAATGATATCCCTTTCTCTGAGGATTTAAGCAGTATATTACCCCTGGATGGGATTTCCTTCCTAATGTTTGATTTTAAGAATAACAGCTGTTCTTACATGAAATTCAGCACTAAATGAGCCATCCAGCTAATCTAATCAGCACATCAGCACCTTAGCCCAGTCATTGCCTTTAACCCCTGCTCAGCTCTTTCCTGGAGGTCACTGGTGCCCACCCCTCAGATGAAGTCCCTGGACAGGGAGGTTAGTTTATCCCTAAGGCTCAGGCCCATGAGTTGACCTTCAGGATCTTTCTCTGCTTCTCCAGGGTGGAGCCTCTTAGACCCACTGGGAACCTTCAAGAGGTACTTCACAAACATCTTCATTCCAAGTGTATCAGGCATCCCTGTTGTCAGGGATGCTGAAGAAGTTCTGCTGGTTTAATCAGCTGAGGATCTGACACAGATCCTGTAAGATTTGGAACCAAGTCACATTTCTTTGCCTGCCTTTGGGTTTACAGCACATTGGTGGCTCTTCTCATTACTTTCCTTCCCTGACTGCTGGCAGCCCAATGGAACAGGTCCGAATGTGATCAGATTGAATGATTTGAGCCATGTAATGCGACTTACTGCTTTAGTTCTCCCACAGGCTGGAGATTTTGTGTTCTTTTTGCAAAAAGAAGAATCCCATTTTTTTCCAATGAGAAAGTGTAATGGAAGGGCTGTAGTTCTAGCTGAAAACCTATTGGAACTACCAGTGTGAGTTTGCACTGTACAAAGCCAATGCAAAATCCATCAGGAGAATTTGTAGCTCCAAAGACTTGATATTTTTCTATTATACAACATCCTCTGAGAAATACTCTCCAGCTGACCCTTCCCTTGGGCTGTATAATCACGATCACACAAGAGTGCACTGATATATCTTCATTGTCATCCCTGTGGCTCCTGGTGTCTGTGACTCCTCACACAAATTGGCATCCATAGCTTTACTTATTGTAAGGAACATAAATGGATGGTTTCCACTAGGAGCAGTTTCAGAGAATAACCAGCTCTAAAGGCTGGCTTGTCACAGCCCTGAGAGGTGAGGCACCAGAACTGCAAAACACCTGGGAGTCCTGGTCACTCAGAGTCTGCTATAAATAAACTACTACTACCCATGTGCATATCGTCAATCATAAATAACTCCAATTATGTAAGGATTTTTTTTTAAGTGGTAATATGTTAATCCCATTATGTGCTTTTTTTTTCAGTTAGGAAGGGCTTTTGGTGAAGAACAAGCTATTATGGACACTAAAACTAAATGTTTGGTAGGCAAAGCCAACCCTTCCAACCAACATTTCTATGACAAATAGGTTTTTTTAGCCCTGCTCTCTCTGCACATATCCCTGGACACACGAACAAAGAAAAGTAAAATGCTTGTGCCGCTTGCTAACCCAAGAGGCAGGGAGATGCACAGGGTAGCCAATGCAGTTACCCAGAGAACAGCCAGAGAGCCAGACCCCAAGCTTAAGCCCTGCCCTGGTGCTCCTGGGAGCTGCTCTGCCTTGGGCCATCAGTCCCAGGCTCAGTCACTGCACGTGGCTGCTCTCCAAGCCAGTTAAGCTTTTCAATGTGGCCTTTGGCTTTCGACCCATTCATGAAAGTTTTTACACTGAGGGTGATGAGACCCTGGCCCAGGCTGCCCAGAGAGGTGGTCGATGCCCCATCCCTGGAGACATCCAAGGCCAGGCTGGACGGGGCTCTGAGCAACCTGCTCTGGTTGGGGATGTCCCTGCTCACTGCAGGCGATTGGACTGGATGGCCTCTAAAGGTCTCTTCCAACCGAAGCCACTCTATGTTTCAATTATTCTATAACAAAGATAATCTAATTTTTATGATAGTGAATCAGTAATATAGAATAAATATAAAAGAGACACTTTTGGTGGGCAGCATTTCTTTGGTAAACAACGGTATCAAACTTCCCCCAAACTTCCCCAGCTGATTATCTGATCTCTTACTGCAGTGATTCCAGCAGCTGTCAAAATCAAACATAAAGGGGCTTTAAACCACCTTTTTAAAGACTGAAAAGCATTTTCATAGATTTAAGAGTCCTTCAAACCCAATTATCGAATCAAAATGCAGTTGCAGCCACTCTGTCTGACATCTCTTCAGAAGTATAAAAACACCCATGTATAACTAATCACTCATCAGCTTGCATAGTAAATGCTTTCCCAGCATGCGCTTTATGACAGCATGTACGAATTAAAAGTGAAATGCGGTTCTTAGCATTCACCTATAGCCACAAAGAAGACTATAATATTCCCCCAGCTGCAAACACATGAGCCCAAATCCCACAAGCTCTCAGCAGATGAAGCCAGGTGGGAGCTTGTCAACATGCCCACTGGCTAGGACCCCCATCAGCAGGTGTAGATATAAATGTATATATATATATGAATGTATATGTATACAAATAGGTGCATGTATATGTATATTTATATATGTATGTGTGTACATGTATATAAATCAGTGGGTAGTTAAGTCACACTATGATGTGATTAGCAACTATGCCAGTACATAAGAAAGCTTAAGGGTTCTTTTCAAGGCAAGATTCCCAGCTTGGAGAGCCCAGACATGTCCCACCTCACAGGCTTGGAAACGTGGTTTAAAAGCTTGAATAAGCTGCAACTAATAACAGTTTTTAATAGCTAGCTTCCCTGCTGTCAGTCCAGCTCTGTGGATTTACACTGTCTGATGCTGCTGCCCCTAAACGCTTACGCTAGGGAAAAGCCGTAGCATATTTCACATGTTTATTACTGTCATATATTATTGCAAACGGATTCACAGCTGGTGTGAATTGTTGTGGCTCTGTGAAGTTAACATCCAGGTCTTTTCATAAATGCACGTACATGGCATTATACATCACCTCTGTCCTCATGTATACATATTTATATATAGCACATAGGAATAATGACTCAAACACCAAACCCTCAGCTAATATCACTTCTCTTAATCCATATTATTAAATATATCTCACCCTACTGTCGTTTTCCTTGTGTTTATATATTAGTGTTGATGGAAGTAAAAATATTGCAGCACATAAAGAGCCAGATGCCTGAAACACAAAGTGTTAGTGGTCCTAAAAGTATACTACGGCATCATTCCCTAAATCATAAAATAATTTGATTAATTTCTCAACAGGCTACTTTTTGGTTTATTTACTTGTTACTACATTTGGGTCTGTCCTCCAACCTCATATTGAAGTCAAATAAAAAAGCAATGTCTTATCTTATTCCTGCTCTTAATTACTTGTGCATGCAAACAATGATTTAGGCTCCCACATATATTTCTGGGCAGCACCGTTATTTATTTAATTTCCTTCCTTCACTTTGCTTCACTCTTAAGTTTGTCGTTGTTCTGCATTTTTTGTGCCTTTTTCTTTTTCCATAGAAGACAGCAAAACATTTTCTGTAGGAAAATGTACTCCTGGACCACCATCATTGCAAGAAAATAAAATTCTTATTAAAAACCATGCAACTTACTTTTTTTTTTTACTGACATAACCTACTTGAAAATCAATAAGAATTAAATTCTGCACATAAAAATATTATTAGAGTTTTATGGGGTTTCTTTAAGCCCATGTTTAATTAATAATGCTAGACTGCTTTTTCGGGGTTTTTTGGCCATCCCATAAAAATAAAATAAAAAAAAAAATTAATGAAGTAATTATTAGAAGAGCAAACAGCATCAGAAGGGACATTTGTTTTGCAGTATAAGGTATTTTTGCCCAAGGAAAGAAATAACATAAGGTTAATTGAGGAGGGAAAAAGAGCTGCTGGGCAATACACAGGCCTGGAAAGGTGAGGCAGAAAGAAACCAGAGTAAGAAGTGATTTAATTCAGTGCAATGGACTGCATGCAAAGTAGGCACAAGGAGTTGGGTACCAAACACCATCCACGTGTTCAGAAATTGTGCTGAGCGGGGCTGCAATAAGGCCAAGGTCAGAGCAAGCGAACAAGAGACTTTTTGGGAAATTAATGGTTTCGGTTTGGGGAGTCACACTTCCCTGGAATGTTTTGTTATTTTTTTATTTAAATAGAAATACTTCTAAAAGTGTCTGGAAAAATATGACAGATCCCTCACGCTTAGGGTCGGGAGGGCATTTGCTGTCACGACAGAGACAAGAAGAGAGAAACCAAAGGGCTGTCCAGGAGAGAGGATGCTCATCATTGGCATAGAGGGACCAGAGGAGAGTCTGCCTCTTCTCTTTAGGGACAGACTGACCTGCAGAAAAAAAGGAAGCACAGAAAGAAAAAGAATTGTAACTTTCTCCATAAAACACTGCTCTTAAGGTCTTTCAATTAACTAATATCCTTTGGAAATATGGAGGATTTGGATCATTTCCTTAGGCTTTGCTGGATTTTCCTCTCGTTAACACCAGCCCTGCCCTGGTCTGGCTCTGGTGACTACAGCAGAAATAATTCTGATCTTCATAAAAGTCAGGATCTGTATGTACATGCACGGATTTCCTCCCAGGAAAGAGTTCTTTAGCCAACATGCTACAAAGGCCAGAAATTGAAAATCAAATTGCTTTCTGCACCAGGTAGCGCAGTAGCTGATGCTGGATTTACAGTTTCTAAATGCCTCAAAGATTAAAACCATTACTCTGTGCACCTTCTCCAAGTGATCTTGGTCGAACCAAGACCAGCCCTCCTGCCAGGCTGTTATTAACGTTGGGTGGACATCTCTGTGTCTAAAGGACAACAACAGATGAAAATAGGCTTGTGGTTTTTTGTTTGTTTGTTTGTTTGTTTGTTTGTTTTGTTTTCCATAAAATAAAGGTTTGGAGAGAAACGGTGGAAAGAAATTGCATCTCCTTCCCACCCCCCATTCTGTTTTAGGCTAGGTGGTGAAATCTAATACCTTTGATTGATGACACCAGTAGCAACCACCCCATGAGGACAGTGTCTCACCCCATGGCCCTTCATCCAGAGGGAGGGATGGTGTACACAGGCATGCTTGGACATCACAACCTTAGGTGTTTGGGAAATAATTTGCTAATTTGCTAGGTTACTAACATTTCAGCTACTTTTACTCTGAGCTTGTGTTTGAATGTGTCTTTACTCATCATATACTGATGCAACAGCATGCTAACCAGGATCCTGACATTTCTGCAAACCACTCCAAGCCTGAATATAATAGGAAAGACTGATTTTGGTTTTTCAGATAGATGAATTTAGAGCACTACAAGCACAACTGCACATATCAGTTACAATCTCATCCCATCGGTTACAAGGGATAACCGTCATAACTTGTCATCTGCGAAGGATGAGGCAGGGTATATTGGCCTTGGCAGGGTTTTCCTTTAATGAGGCGTTGCTCCAGGATCTAAGGAAGCTCACGGAGAGCTGAGTGTGCTCTTGTGGCATCCTCTGCATTGTATACCTGCAAGTACACCGGGCAGGGACTGCGTTTTTGTATGTGAGATTCTCGTAACTACAGGTCCATTAGAATTTGACAGTTTAATGAATGAGAAAGCCATTTTTCAATACAAATATCTGAATGAAAAATACTTAGTCATTATACTTGTAATGAAGCTAAATCAATGAGTGGCCTTTCAATCCTAATGTTAATGGGAAACCCAATACCTTGCCTGAGTGTTATGTAGGGTTAGTACCTTGCTACAACTACTCTAGAATTTTGCTGTAAACTGAAACTAAGACGAGGTGAAAAAGAGTAGATGGCTGCAAAGTTGCCTGAGAGAAATGTAAACTTGTGGTTCTCATCTAGGATTTTAAAACACGTTTGTACATGTAGGCTAATTTTAAATGACACATCAGTCATTTTGTGCTCTAAACTAATGTATTTAAGGTATCTTCTCCTTCTCAATCATTTTAAAAACCTCTCATGGTAAAAATAATGGGTCCCAGAATTCAGTGAATGACAAACTGATGAAGACAGAAGATAATCAGTCACAACTTGGAGGTATCCTGTATACTACTAGTATTAGACCTCTTTGCCTCAGGAAAGCCATCAATGCTGCTGTAGTTGAATCTATACAAATACCAACTAGAGCCAGTACATGTCTTGAAGAAATTGCAGTCTATGCAGCCAAAGCACTACAGAAGAAAGCAAGCTGTAGAAAAAACAGAGACACGGAGTGTTGGATGGAAAACCAAGCAGAGACAGAGGTATGGTTTTGTTTTGTTTTGTTTTGTTTTTTTTTTCTTAAGACAGGAAAAAGGAAATCTTGTTTGTATTGCCAGGGGAAGGGGAGACCTTGCAGTTGTACAAGAGGGGATGGGAGGGCAATACGGTGATGGGGAGGAAGAGAATTGGAAAACATGCATGAAAAAAAATGAGAAGCATTTGAAAAGAAGTGACTGAAGAAAAGAAAACAAAAGGTGAACATGAATCTTCCTTTTGTCATTTTTCCTTTAGAAGAAACCAGCAAAATCATGCACTGAGGAGCAGAGAGAGAGGGTTCCAAGGAGAAAGTCACATGTGGCAGAAAGGTAGCAAGGATGATGGCCACCACACTGGCCTGGGCATGGCTGGAGCTGGTTAGCCCACAGGAAGGCAGAACTGGAGGGTGAAGATGAAACGCCTCGGGGAAGAAGTGAGCCTCACCACCAGTGGCTCTGCTAACACAGGTCAAGACCAAAGGGAAGGCAAGCTGCTACAGATCTGGTGTCCATCCAGTCTCATCGCTGCTTCTATGGCAAACAGTCACCCAGGCTGCCTGCTTTTAAATCTGTGCTGAAAAACTGTGTTCTGAAAGTCCATTTTCTTCCTGAAGTATCAGAGCTGACTCAGATTGGCAAGCATAAATGCAGTGTGGCCCACAGTTTGCTCACCTGTACGTCATGGTTCACGGGTCTGTTTGCTACAGGAAAAGAAAAAATCCTTTTAGCACATTGCTGCAATGCATGGTTTTTATAGCTATGGGATGACTCAACTTCCATTCAGCTGTAAGATCATGTAGCTGTAAGATCATGGAGCACGTGAACGCTGAACCTGCCATCAGCTGTGAGTGCATGTATTCATGGGGAAAACAGTGCGGCCTTCTCATTTTTGCACTAAGAGGATATTTTAAATATTCTGAAATCCATGGGTATAAACTTGGCATCACTCAGCTGTTAAAACCTGCTATTTTAAAAAGTGTATTTATACATAAAAGATAGTTCTTACATGGGTTTTCAATTGCCCACCTGCTATAAAGCCACTTGTGAAGGGAGGGAATACTCAGTACTTTTGGAAAAAATCCATAGTCCTTCTAATCATGATGATTGTCACTGCTTACTTGCATTGAACTGACACCAAAAGATTGCAGCCCTCTTGGATAGCTGCTGTGCATAAGAACAACACTTCTTAAGGCAAAGATCTTATGTTGCTCCATGGTGTAATTACACAGCGGTGTTTTGTGGTTGAGGACTCCCTCTTCGGATCAGCTGAGACCCAGACAAAGCAAGGCTGCCTGCAGGGGTGAAAGCACAAGATGCAGGCATCAAGGAGGGATTTCTGACTAAGCGTGCTTCTGTTGATGCAAGGAGCAGAGGAGGGCTGGGCAGAGCTGGGAAGGTTCCCAAAGAAGTCAGTGTTCAGGAGAGCCTGAATGGAAATCTTCTGGCCTCTGGAGAACGAGGATGAAGGGGAATGAGGAGAAGTAACCTAATCACATGGTTAAACCACGAGGAAGTTGTGAAATATTTCAGTAACAAATTATAATAACAGGCTGCTCAGGGTTGAGTCACCATCCCTGGAGGTATTTAAAAGACGTGTAGATGTGGTGCTTTGGGACATGGTTTAGCGGTGGACTTGGCAGTGTTGGGTTTACAATTGGACTCGATGATCTTAAGGGCCTTTTCCAACCTAAATGATTCTATGATTCTATATTCACAGACATAAAGTATCCCTTGGTGAGGATGTGGGCTCCAAATAGCTGAGCAATAGCCTTCCAGGTTCTGCTCAGAATAGAAGCGTTTTAATGAAGTAATGGGAGGAGACATTTGAGAAGACAATGTATATTCTATAGGCTTAGTGCTATGTACACAGGTGGCGCAAATTCAAGACACAGTGATGGGTAAAGACACAACAGTAAGAGACTGGAGCTGCAGTCTGCCAGTGCTGGGAGTAGTAGCTGGATAGGAAATGCTGCAGCAAGACTGGCCATGGTCTTGGTCATGAGCCGGACGTGATGGCTGGAGAGGTCAGAAGTGCTTGTGTGTACTGCCTGGGGCCTGATGGCTAAAGAGTAGGAGTTCATGCTGCTCTTCATGGATGTAAAACCAGGTTTTATATACACAGAGAAGTGACTGAAAATCTAGTACAGACAAGCCCCACCTATCAATCCACACATTTAGCTCTCCAGTCTGGATGCTTCCTTGGAGGAAGGAAAAAGAGAGTTACCCAGTCCTGTCCTCTCATTCCAAGCATTAGCGGCCCAGGTAGAGGTTTGCTTTTTTTCTTTTTTTTTT
>VZTV01080088.1:0-16476 GCA_013400875.1 Anhinga rufa
CATCTGCTTCGACACTGCTACAAAAATGAGAGCACTGCACAGCAGCCAACTGTACAATTTTCTTCGAGCTGAAGTTGACCAAATGATTTAGCTCAAACCATAAAATCCAAGATGGTGTAGGTGTGCCTCCAAAATGGGACCCAAGGGGATAGACGGAGCACTGACAGCATACGCAGACACGGCGTCACCCGGTAGGATCAGCGGCTACGTCATTCCAGGGCATCCATGAGAGACTGGGTGACCAACAGTTTTCCTCTCAAAATCCTGTTCCCCTGTATGGGGGTTACTGGCCTTTCATAGTAGATATTTAGACTGCTCAATAACTGTTTAGAAAACTTTTTTTACATTCTTCGATCTGACAGCAAGACAGAGAACTCTTTCCTTTGATGGATCTCATTCTTTCTCCTTAAATACCTAATAAGAGTTTGTTAGAAGCAGAAAACTACAATTGCCTGAGAGAGGCTCAAAATTAACTCAGAATTTACTCCAGCAATCCCCTCCGCAAGGATTAAGACACGTTAAAGCTATATGACCTCTTCATTAGTACCCTTACTGTCCTATCTAACAATGTTTTACTGTCATTTCCAGAAAAAAATCCCTGTAAATTTCCTCACACGAAAAGAGAGCAAAATAGGGGCAAGTTAATCCTATAAACCCCACTCTTGGCAGTTCATATTTGGGTCCTTATTTTAAAATTTGGAGGAAAATCAGAGAAATGGCCCCGTTCCAGTATCAATGTAAGATTGATTATTTTGGGGAAAACAGGAAAGGTGGAGTGATACCAAAAAAAAAAAAAATTACAGCTCTTGTCTTTTGTTTAGTTGTTTTTTTTTATGAGGAGGTTTGTTATTTTGCTTTGTTTAATACCCTCAGTGTTTCCATATCTATGTGTCACATCTATAGCCATGAGTTTTGGTAGTTCACAGACTAAAAGGCAGGAGCATAGATTTACAGCCAAGGTTTAAGGGCACCAAAGAATTGCGGTAAATACTAACCTGGTTGACTACTAAGTTTTCTAATACCTTTATCTGCACTAAACACATTCTTCCTACCAGAGTCTACCAGACCAGCAGCGTCAACACAGAGACAAAACCACACCTGTGCTATCCTCAGCAAAGCGTCTGTTCGTACTGCTGGTGGAGCTGAGCACTCACAGTTCTGACATATCTTCAGTAGGATTTTTGGATGCAACAAATACCACAAAAGGGGCCAAAGGCTGCAGCCAGCTAGGACAAAAGCTCTGTAGGGAACATTATCAAATCATTTAAACACATAGTCCCATACCTCATCAAAAAGTGAAGAAAAAAAAAGAGTGGCAGAGTAATGAAAATGATTGGTAGAGCAGAGTTTTAATCAAGCCAAAACAGCAGTTTTGAATAATGTATTTAATTCAACTCACCTATCCATAATGCAAATCCATTGAAATAAAGTAAGAAGTCTGTCCTTTCCTCTCTTTGTACCTCCCTCATATTTTACCCTGACTTTTCTCACATTTATGGTAAAATAGAAAAAGTTCTCTTTCATCTTCAAAGTTATTTAAACAAGAAAACTACCTATTGATAATTCTTAGTGGTTTGCAATTTGTAGTGAGTAGCTAAACCAAATTAACAATGCAAGAGCATTCAAGAATTGCCACCTTAGAATACTTTTAAAGTCAAGACACATGCCCTGTACCTTCTCAGACAGAGGAAGAAACAGCAGTTCATTATAACAGTTCGGAATACTTGAAACAGGCATAAAGCCTCTTCCCCAGAGCAGAGCTATTTCAATTTTCATAAAAGGATTAAAAATACAGCCTGGACTAGTGCACAAAATATAACGTTGTATTTTGCATAATGTAACCTTGAGAACAAACAAAGAAAAAGCGAAAGCTTTTAAAAAACAACACTGTGACTCAACACATTACAGTCATTAAGGATGATAACAGAATAGCAGTGCTCTCAGAAACACCGTCTGAAATGCAACACATTACAGAACTCTCATACACTAATCTTTTCATCTGCTGTTAAAGAAAGAGAAACCTTGTGATATTTTATTTTATGATTCTTAACAATGCAAACCAGTCTTCAGCTTCCTCTTTTATGATCTACATTTTGAATGCAGACTTTTTTTTTTTGGTGCTCCATAATCAAACACCAACAAAAAGCAAACCCTGAAGCACTAAACTGACCAAATTAAGTATTATGAAGTAGACCTAAAGAAAATTTCATGTGTCAAAACAACAGTGCAAAGAAACCTGCACCACAACTAACTTACAGGGAAAGTAAAGTTTGCTGTCAATAATTGAAAATAAATCAAATAAACTATTATTTCTGAGAAAGCTGAAACCCTGCTCTTGCCTCCACATCTTTGTGGAGGTTCTATGATTCAAATGAGAGCTGGAAATTGGCACTGTTCCTTTCAAAGGCCAAAGCTGAAGGTCATAAAGAACTTCTTTAAAACACTTCCAAGCTTAAAGTGATGCAGCAAATAATACCCATAACAAATACTATCCCAGCAGTGCTAATAGTTCTTATTTTTCAGTGCTATGTACGGGAGAGTTTTTCAAAATCCCATAGATTTTGCTCTTCTGACAAATTCAAGTGGGATTTGAAATTCAAAATAGCAACTTAAACAGTTCTGACATCACCAGTGGAGAAAAAACCGCACTGAAAGACAGGAGAGCAATGTTAACGACACGTGGAGATGGACAGAATCCAATTCCCTCTCGGAGCTGCAGCGGCTCTGCAAAGCTATGGGGAATAAGCATCAACAGAAACTTATCTCTGCCCTGGAAGGAAGCAGCCCTGCCCTGTAATTACAGGATTACAGACACAACAGAAATGATGAGCAAGGTGACAATTTCCGATAGCTCCTCTGAAAAGAGTGGTAGCACAAGAACCATGTAGCACTCTCTTAACTCTAGCACTGAGAAATCCTGATCCTATTCAAAGACAGAGCTGAGGCCCAGGAAAATGCAAAGACTAATTTTTTCTTTAAATGTATGCACATACATCCTGTCAAAAGCAGTGTGCGATTTGGCTTCAGATCTGCGTATCTGAAGGCAGGCTATGACTCCCCATTAACAACATCAGGAGCAATCCAAAGAACTTGCAATGATACCGCAGTCTGTAACAGACTGCATCTCTTTACCATGGACTTCATAAGAATCCTCTGCACACATTGACTGGGAGTCACAGACTCTCTGAATTAGTTACTGGAAACATGTACTGCAGCTAAACCCACTGTATTGCTTCTTGGAAACAGTCCTGCTGTGCGACAGTTGGAAACATCGGTGGCAGCAGCAGCCCGCAGAACCGACTTCAAATACAGGGAAATCTGGGAACAAAACTGTGACGTGATAAATCTCTCTCCTGAACAATAATATTGGATTTAGCCATATGTGTCAAGGTTGTTAGACATACTAACTGATCTACTTTTAAATTAAAATAGATTTATTGCTAATTATCCAGTTAACAGAATTCTTCCTCCTTCTGCTTATTCATGTAAAAGATAAGCTTCCCTTGCATGATCATAGGTTAAGAGTTGGCTTTAGCAAAGGATAAACAATAGCGACATTTCTACAAGTCCATCATTAAATCTTTCAGCTCTAATCTTTCAACTGTAAACTACATATAGAGTTTCTCAGTGTAGTTTTATAAGAAAAAAACAGCAATTTTGTTACTGATGTTGGTATCTCAGTTCGAGCTTAAATGATATGCTCAGGCTACCCAGAATCTGTAATATGCTCTCTTCTCATACCACTTCTCAACATTTCATGAGTACCCCAACCGAAGTTCCAGCTTAGCTCATTTTTCTTACTCCATTTAGGACTTGCTACCTTATGACATGTAGATATTTTCCCTTTGTTTCTGTTGTGTGCAATCCTTGAATGGTTAAGTACTCTCTGAAAGCACTACATGTATTTGTTAAAGCTGGAAGGCACAACCATAAAACAAGTTAAGGATAAGAAGGATACGATGCTAAAGCATTTTCTAAATGTAATACAAGATCGGAAAAAACTTCTGTAGCTGATAAATCACAGGGAGTCAGAACACATACAGGAACTTCAACCTCCTTAAGTTTTTTTGCTGTTTATATTGCTGGGAAAAGAAGCATACAAGATTTTTAAGAGGAAACTAAAATATACACATTCCTCTGGTCTTTCTTGGGAAGAAGCTCTGCTTTTCTCTGCTGAAAGATAGCCTGTTGAGCCACCTGCATACCAGCTGGGAAGAGTCATGGAAAACTGGAAAATTTGGCTGTCGTTTCATGACTCAGAAGAATCAGAATTTTGCTGCAGATTTCCATGCAATGATGCCCAATTTTCTGCTATATCTTTCCACATGTAGCTCTCTAAATTGTTCTTTAAATTAGCATTGCCTACTACCCTGTCACCTAGTCCAAAACTCAGCCATGACACCATGTTCATAATTTAAATCCCTACAAAAAGCATACATCACAGTGCAGTAAAATCTTCTAGTACAATAACTTCAGCTTTAGACTGAAGTTATTCAAGCCTTTCTCAGCAGCAATATGTGCTCCTCCAGAAGGTAAGACCCATATGACACAATGCAGCAGCTATGGCAGAAGAGGTCAGAGGAGCACTTCATAATTTTAATATTTTATCACCAGGAAATGTATCCTTGTCTTTCAGCATTCACTTCACTTCTTCTTTTCAAAAGAAATAAAAAAAAAATAAAAGGGAGAACACTAAACTGCTACAGGACTTAAATAAGAATGAAACAATACGAGCATGATGGCTGAGTGACTCAGTGTGTAAAAACCAACCTTGGAATAAAGAGCTAGTACATCTCCTCCACTTACACACACTTCACAGTCCCTTTGTTTTATGACCATCACTGGAAAACTGAAAGTTTTACTTTCAAATATTTTGCAAAACCTGTTCCTTATTCTGGTTGTGAAAACTGCATGCTTATTTCACTTAGATAATGTCATCATTGAAATAAAAAAGTGCATTATTTCAGCCTCTTTCTCTTAAAAATGTATATTGCTAACACCCAAGACATGCTGGGTACTACAAATAAATCATATATAAACAAAACATCTTTAAACTAGTTGTGTCCTCTTCAACAGGAAAAAAACGTTTATCATCACATAAATTCCTTAGAGAAAACTGGATAACTCAATGCATTTCAGAACATATAAAACACCTTTCTCACAAGCTGTCGGAAGGGGAGTGTTCTAGTAATTCAACTTTATATATATGAAAGTACAAGAAGATTTAAATTTGTTGTATTCTCTTTCAAAATAGCTTACTTACAATTCTGATATTACATTACATTTAATACAGACTCTCTTAAACTATGGAGAAGAGCTGGAACTTTCTAAGGAGACACGTGGATTTGGTGGCTTTCTAATCAATTCCCGGTGCCTAAAATAACCGGTGCTTAGTTCTAGTGAATACGCTGGACTGTAAACGTACCCTACATTAACATTTTTTATTCCAGGATGATAAAGACACAATGTTTAATTAAATAATTGAGGAGCTAGGGAAAAAAAGAATATCTTCTCCACAAAATATGCACTGCTTCAATGCACAAATTGTGCAGATAATACTGCCGCTAAAAACATAGAAATAGGGAAGTACAGATTATCAGAGGTAAAATAGTATGAACTTTGCCCACAGGCTACCTTTTTATGCCTTAAGAGAGTAACAGCTACAGTAGTACTACCACCCTAGAGTGACAGCTTGTCTTTGGAAGACCACTGTCTTATTTCTCTCAGAAGCCAATGTCTGAATGTTAAATCATGTGGGTCTTTGAAAATAGCGTGCAACCCTCTCCTCCCCACCCCTGCAATGCCTGCAGTAGTCAGCCTCCAGCAACCAACGGACACAGCTCCTCGTGGAAGCCACCTTCAAGGCAGATGTCGGTGGTGTTTACACGACCTGCAGCTCCCGCACCTTCCTCTGTAGGTGAAAAACTTGTGCTCTGGATGATGAGCTCACACAGAATTGGCATTCACTTCTTCACTACGTTCTTTATACTTTCTGTGACAAAGTCAACCCTGCAAAATCCTTTCTTCTCACAAAACGCCACCAAGAATATTACCAACTACTTGCCTATTCAGGGAGACATCCGAGTGGAAGGGATTTTCACCATTCTGGAGAAAGGAAGTGCTACCCAAGTTAAAAATTGATGTGAAAGTCAAAACAATCTTCAGTAGAAAAGGCACATTCAGTTTTATGATTGCAGCTTATTTAGTAATTCTTACAGAAGTAGTAAGATAAGAGCCCAAGGCTCCTTTTCCTCTGGCTTTTGTGAGTCAGAATAAGAATGCTCATTTTCCACAGGGAAATGTCAATAGAAATAATAAATTTAAGCGGATTCTTCATAAGCAGAACTACTTGCAGATCCAAAAAGGTGGAAAAAAGAGTCAGTAAAAACCCTCTAGCGCAGACCTGAAATTATTAAGTTTCTTTCAAGAACCTTTACAGCAAAGCAGTAACCCATAAAATTCTAATCCTCACAAAATTCTGAGACAAGAGTAAAATGAACTCTCCCTGCCCTAAAGCAGGAGTCGCACTTTAAAAGCAATCAAACAGGGAGACAGTTAACAGTCAGAGTGAAGGCAAACTGTGTAAAGCATAGTAGAATAATAAACACAGTTTATTACTTATTAATTCAATTATGATTGGAAATTTTCATCCACACAGACTGGAATGCAAGGATAGTTGCACTGCCTATGTCACTATAGGATTTCAATTAGACCATTTACTTTCCATGCCTTTTTCCCCCCATTAAACAATTTACCATACAGCTTTCCAATTTTAGCAAAAAAAAAAAGCTCACGAACATGTTAATTCTTTCCTCTTCACTCTGCTCTAACAGAACTTCACCACTGCTAAGAAAGAAGTATTTAATCACCTTCTCTTAATTTCTTCTTCTACCTTGTGCCTATAGACAACTTCCCCAAAATGCAGCAGAAACTGTTCCAGCAGCAAGTCAAAGCGACTGCCTCAACCAACCATGGGCGACTGCCTTACCACGAAAGAGAATGGGTAGGGGAAAAATTCCCCCTCTGCGCAGATCTGCAGACACAGCATGTGTGCTGACACCGGTGCCTTTGAGTAACCGCTATGCCCAGGCCACTTCTAGTGCCCTGTTCATGTAAGCTTTCCAGATAGCATTATTCTAGGCTACCTCTATCTGTGACCAAGTCTTAAACAAATTCAGATTCTTTTGGGTTTTTTTCCTGTTCTGCTTTTACTGATGACCAAGAAGATGTTCTCCCATTCCTTTCTCCCTGAACAGGTCTAAAAAACAAACTGCTATTCACCGGATACTCAGAATTGGAAAACAGAGCGTGCTGAGCAGTCCCCCAGAATAAGAGCCACCGACACCTTCTGCCACAAGGGAGCTCGTCCTGCGCAGTTGCCTGCTGCGGCTGTAACGCGCTCTGCACGCCTTGCAGTGCTCTTGCAAAATGGATCTCCGTACCTCTGGAGATACCTCCTTCATCCTCTACCTCAGAGAGGTCAGCCACCATCAAACAGCTGTACAAAATCAAAAATACGTTGGGTTTTTTTGTGTTTTGTTGTATTTCTGATGAGAGCAGAAAGCACAGGCAGTAGCTAAGCACATCAGAAAGGCCTTCATGTTGATGTAGCTAAAAATCTCTGCTGTCCCCACCTTCCCTCTCCCCTCATGCTTCTTCTAAGCTTAATGCAAGGCAACAAGCCAATAAGAGAATGAGAAACCGCCCCTTTTGGTACTGCTGCTGAACAAGCTGATTAAATCTACTGTAATCGTTCAGTACAATAAACCAAATATCCTTGTTATTGACTCTTGTCATAAGATCAGTACGTCTTGCTTTGCAAATAAACATTTCTGCTTTGCTCGGGTATTTAGGGAATAGTAAGAGACACATATCCAAATACATAATTCCACCCTACTGACATCCTTTCAAATATCACTGTAATATCAACTGTCAATAAAGAGAGAATACAAACAAATAACACGGATGACCTTAAAGCTCCAAAGCATCTGAAGTACTGCCCTCAGACTATGCTAACATATTGACGCTACCATTGGCTTGATGAACACATTGATACTAATGTATCATTTAAGATCTAATTTTACAACATTTTAAAAATAAACAAACAAATAAAATTACATCTGTAACGAGAATCCTGCTTCACCCCTCTCTCCCATCCCTCACTTTTGATTGCAAGCTTCATGATCTGATATTTTCAAAAACACGTCTGTCAGGATGTGTTTTCAACCTAAAGACCAAGGAAAACAGGAACCCTATTTTTTAGTACTCCCTGGAAGTACCTGTCCTGCTATATACAGTGGGTCTCAAATTATATGAAACCTTGATTTAAAAATAAGATAAAAATACCTTTGAAACATTTAGAGCGATTCAATCAAGTTCACAACGGAGCAGCCATATCAAAACCACTACTGATTTCACTTAGTGTTCATGATCATACGATCATACACACACACACATATATAACACAACACAAATAATACGTGCTCCTTAATCTTCCTTCCTTGATGCATCCTGTTTCTGATTTGTAGGGGTTCTCCCTGCACTTGCGTTTTCCTTTTTTTGCAGCCAAGTACTATTTTCAATCCCTGCCAAACAGACTAACAGGTTTCAGGGACAGAGAAGTATCACATATCACCTAGTTTGTTATCCTTGATTTTACACTAATCTTTATCATCAATCATTCATGAACTGTACTGCACTGCTGCATCACCTAAGTCAATTTATAGATTTAACACAGAAAACAAAAGCTGACCGAAATATTAATGCCGTGAGACCCCAATTAACACCTAGCACTGATCTATGCAGTTTCATTCCTAAGAATCTTATTTTTTACCGTGATTTTTACCTAATTTCTTTACGCTATTTGATTTGCTAATTCCTGTAACTCAGATGTTAACAATAAATCTATCATCTCAAGTTTTTTTATGTTTCAGCTTTTATAGCAAAAATTTACTATCCCATGACTGGAAAAAGTAATAAATATAATTCTGTTCTCTTTTTTCTATATTTTCTATATATTTTCTCTATAATTCTATTCTTTCTCTTTTTTTGACGGCTCTGATGTCAGCACATCACACACACTGCATACACACATAGCACTGGCCAGTTTCCAAAACCGCCTTAACGCCTGCACTGAAGAGCATAGGCACAGCAGTACCGAGGGCCTATTTCAAGATATTAGAGTGGTACAACTGACATCATACATAATGACCCAGAACATCTCGTGGAATCAATGCGAGCACTGTGAAATTACAGATAAGTCCTTGGGGGAAGGATTTAATGGTTCTTTCATCAGCAATTGTCATGTCCATAGACTAGTTATTACTGAACAGTATGGAGTTTATCATTCATGAGTGAGAAAGTTTTTCCCTAGAACAGGGAAAAGTTTAAAGGGTCAAAAGCACTTAGAGAAATTACATACCAAAAATAGGGACTCTCCCCTCCCCAACCAATATACCTATAATAAAATTTAATTTTGATACTGATGTTAATCATGCATCACACAGCAAGTACTTCACACTAGCCTACGTGTACAAATGTGGATCTGCAAGGCCTGCAGATCCAAGTACCTTTTAGTGTGTTACAGACATCAGTTACTGAAACCTCGCAGTGCTGCAGAAGGACAGGCTGAGGACGTTCTCAAGGCAGACTGAATTCTTTCAGTGGCACTGCCTCAGTTCGGATTCAACAGTCAAATTCTTTAGTCCAATATGGTTAATCATAGACTCCTTCCAGCTACTTCTCTTGCTTTTAACTTTCTGTAGCAACCACTCCTCACATGCTTGCCACGGCTGGTGCTGCGCTGGTAAGCGAGTGGGAGGCAGCAGTATCAAACACAGACAGACTATTGCTTAACTATCCTGCTGAATCGTTTTGAATCACCTGCTTTTGTTGCAGTGATGTTTTTATTTCCGGAAGATTTGTTTTGGTTGTATTAAGCATATCACATAATTTCTTCTGTAGAATAGACTTTTATTTAATATTTTTACAAATATGTATTATGTATTATTTATCAATTCATGTTTTAGTGCTCACATTTACTCTTCCAAGTTACCTACGCAGATGTGCACGTATGACAAACAGGACATCAAATACTGTACTGAGTAAATAAGATGTCATATGTGACAGAGATGGATAATAAAAATACGGATAGCGGGTATGCAAATATGAAAAAAATTATTACACTACATTTTTTTCTATTCCAGAAAAATATTTTGAAGTTATAGAAGAGAAATTGCTCACTTAAAATGACTACCGAATTCTTACAATTGGCTACAATTCATTCCGGTTTTTGCTAATCGTTATTTGTATGAAAGTACTGTCTATAAAGCAAAGTTGAGAAAGACATATTGTGTAAAGCATCCTATACGTACACACGAAGAACCAACCCCTAGGGATATAAAGCCACAGAACTTCACTGTTCATCTCAACCTTGTATGTCCAGAGTGTCAGCGGGGCTTCTCCACCCCAATTAGCAGCGGGATCTCAGGCTGTTTAAGCTGTCTTTAATAAATCACCTGTTTGCATCACAGCTACATACCCTATCTGAACTACTATTCCCATGTGAATAGTATTTAATTGAGGACAATGAACAAAGATTTAGCAGATATTCTTAGGCCTAATTCACAGCATCCAGGTTTCAAATGACAGAGTCCTATTAATGTCAACTGACTTTAGGTTAAGTCCTGCAGAGGGAGAGAGAAAAAAAGACAAGAGACACACATACAGATGATTTTATATATAAAATGCTACAGTGGCGTGTTGGGGAAGGAAGGGGATCCTTCTTATTCATATAAATGCTTTATGATAGTCTGAATTAGACAAAATATTAACAATCTATTCTGCACATTTTATTCTTAAACATTGATATTTTCCCTATTCGGGCTAATCTGCAAGTAGACATTTGTGGAGAAACCCCGTTTTGCAGCTACTTCTGATCATACTCCCTCTTTTCTTTCCCGTGACAGATAGGTCTACTGACATGATATCTAAAGCCAGTAGATTGTTTTTTTTTCTCTGACAACAAAAAAATAAATTACTTAAAAGGGCCTCCTATCACATTCCAGATGCCGTGCCAGGCCTCAGTGCTCTTCTCATCTACTGTCCTAGGCTTGGACCAACAATCCTCCACTTCGTATCCGGTCCATTTTAAACAGCAAATACACCTACTGCTTCAGCATTAAAGCAGCAGCGGCATTATTTTGAAAATGGGAAGACATGTTCTCCTTTAACATTTCCAAATCCGTATCTACATTTCAGATTAATTCGACTTTAGTTAAGGGTTTATTGAATGCATGAGAGAAGCATACAGGGCTGTTTTTTCTTTAATGATGAGTCAAACCTAATGACTACAATTAACAGGTGTCAAAGATAGCTCCAGCTATCCTGACGAAATCCGCACAGTTTCTCAAGGGCTACATCTCCCATGCCAAAGATAGGATGGTCAGTTACGACCTTTCTCTTCCTTATCTTCATTTCAGAACATTCATAACTTTGTTCCAAACAGAGAAAGGAAAAAAACCCAAACACCACACTTCTGACATACTAGCTGCGTCATACCGACAAGAACCGAAAGCTTGATAAGCTATATAAACCACTGAACACTGGAAATCTCAATAGAAAAGCTGCATAGAGGCTGCTTTTTGATATTCGGTTGGTCCTTTCCTGTTTCTGAAATAATACCTTTGAAACTTCTCAGTAGCTAGATCTCAGGGGCTAGAACACCAATCCATAAATTGCAAAAAAAGAAAAAGGGAGTTTCCTCCTAATGACGATATTTTGCTGCAAAATACATTTTTTAATAAATAAAATTTGTATTTATTTAAGACAAGCTTCAGTAATCTTGCCATGGTCTTTCTTTTCCATTTTAATGCTAGTAAGATCCATCAGTTTCTGGAGTCAGTTATTTGCATTTATGGTCAATAGAGCTATTAGATTTGGAAGATACTTGACTCTGACCTGTCGAACAGCCCAAGATGATTCTGTACACAATGCCATTATCAGCTAGTGCATGACCTGAGTCTCAGAGAGAACCAGAAGAGTTCAACTGATTCTAATCAGAGTTTAGTCAGGTCTCTGCTTTCCATATACTTATGCAGACCAGTGGGTATCACTTGTAACATTTTGTATATCCAGAACTGCATTTTAACACTTCATGCTGCAGCAGCAGTTGAATCAATACGTAGGCTATATGTAAAGGATTTCTTTGTATTGTGTACTTTTGTAACTTCATTTATAAAACATGTCCCCCACTGCTTTTCATGTTCCCTTGGCTATACGCAAGACCTTCTTTTCTCCAAGAAACAAGTTATGATGAGTTCACATTTGAGGTGGATGAAGTCAGCTGAAAAATATCAGTCCTGCCTTCATACAGCAAATATACAATTGATGAGAAATAAGTGCTTATCTGAGATATGTTGGACCTGTCCTGGAGCCATTCCCTGTATTCAGAGATTTTTTTTAAAGTAATCATTTTGTTGTAGGTAGTGCATCTTTTTTTTTCTTTTTTTTTTTTTTTCAACAATCTCTGAAATTACTCCCATGCTTTACTTAAAAGTCTTTTATACATAAACAATAGAACAACACATGCCAAAACTCAGTAAATTAAATTCAGAGCATCAGGAAGACATTTACTTGATTAAATGCACAGGTACTTTGAGGTGAATGAAAACACTGGCATAAACCCACAAGGTGAAAGCATCACTTGCATAGCTGGTTCAGCCCAGAGCCACCCCTCTGCCACTCACAGCAGTGAGTCTGATGGTGGCCGCGTCCTCTTTTACACATCCTGACCCACTCCCAAGCCCAGGCATGGGAGCAATGGCCATCCAGCCACAGCCCTCAGGCAAAATGTGGATGACTTCTCACAAAATCAGCCTGTTTGATAGGCTTTAGAGAAGGGAATTGCCAGCAGTAAATCAAATATTTCCTAGGATTCACATTTATGAAGTAGGAATTTCAAAACCAAGAGTTTGCGTTTGTTGCCCTAAGTTAAATCTGGTGTTCATCAGAGGAATCTTCACAGTAAAGAGCACTGAGCATCTTTTTTAATGTTATTTTTCACATTATGAATGTCCACGTCAACATTGTTATCTGATATCCAATGATGGTAAAAGGACATGATGGTTTCCATTAACCACCTCGCAAGAACACCTTTTAATTTTCTTAACGTACAAGGATAATAATAGTTTGCACCACTCCCCCCATGAGGCATAATACTTATGGGAAAGATATTTGAAGAGCTTTTTAAAAATAACAACTCCACAGAAAAGTCTTAGCAGGGATGTGACCTTCAAATCAACACTGCCTGCAATATGGGAACAGTAGGAAAGAACACTGTATAATGAAACAGCCACACTTTTATGGGCAAGCAGGTTTCAAGTGAGAAATATGGAGAGGCACATGAAAATTATCTCTGCCATGTCTTGAATGGGTAGGATAGTTCTATATATGCCAGTCCTGGCATTCTGCTTGTTTCACAGTACATATTCCCAAAGAGAAAGGAGAAATATCCATCTGCCTGGTTTTTGTTTGGTTTTGTTGTTGTGGGGTTTCTTTTGTTGTTGTGTTTTTAATTGTCACAACATTTTGGTATTTCACATACAGACTTACTTTCAGATATTTCAAGCACTGACCAGAATGAATCACTACTCTCATTCGTTCCGTATGTTCATTTAACCTAAAGCTAGAGCTAGTGACTCTACAAAATCTCTCTTACAGGTGGTAAATCTCATTTCTAACCGTAGACCAGAAATTTAGCCAATAATGTCATCAGTTTAATAACTTTCTTGTTAAGGTTAAATGTCTTTCCCCTATGTTCCTCCAAGCTGACAACTGAGAAGACCAATCATATGAATGTCAGTACTGCACTAAGGAAGCAGGCCTTCAGAGGTCAGATGGAGTCTGCCAATACTGTAATCCACATTTCATAGAGATACAGACTCCGAGGTGATAACAAGCTTGCTCAAAACTGCTGTATTTTTCAGATTTGTCAACACTCAACAATCTCAAATTTATGATGCTGAAAGCACGCAAGTATGTTTGTGGTGCAGTGGATCTGTCTCAGCTTTTCATTTACTCAAATAAAGTAGTTTTCCAGTCAACTGGTTCAATCATGACTGCAGTGCCTTACGGTCTTAATAACTTCTCTCTTGGAATAGCAGAGACCCTCCTAAAGTCAGGATATCAGCACCTCAGAGGGCAAAATATATATTATGCAATCTTCTGTGCTAGGTAACAGAAACCATGCACTGTGTGCAAGCCTACAACTCTGTACACAGGAAAAAAGTTCTTTTCAGGTCCTTTCTACTCCTTTTTAGGTCTCTTCTGCATTCACATTTCTGACTGTCTATATCTCAGGAAGCTTGGCAATTGCCAAACACTGCCCTCAAAGCCACTCCTCCCTCTCTCTCAGCATCACTCCTCTGAGACCCAAGGGTTCATTACCCCCTCCCCTGCTCCCCTTGCAAACAGCTTCAAGTACAGAGGTATAAATCCCTGCATTGCCATAGACAATATATATTCTTGATAAGGAGACACCAGAGGTAGAACTCTCATTGACAGGAAAAAGAACTACATTTTCAGTTTGCAAAAATAACTTAAAGAGTAATCCTGAACTTCTTTTGATTGTACCTGCAACACAAGATCTTTCCTAAGCAAATGAAGAGCAAAATAAAGTATGAAGACCAAACCCAATTGCTTCAGCGTTTGCAAATAATGATCAGGAACCCAGGAGTGATACTTAAAAATAAAGAAATCTTTAAATTATAAATGAGTATAATATATAAAATCAGTGACTTTTGTGAAGAACAAACCCAGAAAATGTTTGAACACAGAAATGGCAACACTATTCCATGAAAGAAGCAATAGTAGACAATCTGGTGAGTAGGATGGCCCTGACAGACAAATGACATCAAAGAAGAAATGAAATTTTCTTTATTAGTTGTGCCTAAATGATTACTTTTTCCTGGTGTTTCTTGCAAACCATACGAACGAATAAATGTATGAGTAAGAAAGAAAAGCAAAACAATAAAAATGCAGTAAAAGTATTTACTTTCCATCTGTCACATACAAATCACTTGAATTCTAGTAATTCCAAAAAGGGTTTGCAGTGAAACTTAAATACCTGTAAATCTTGGCTTGAATTTTGGCTAGGTTACAGACTGAAAAGTCCATGTATCTTTTGAATGCATAAGGAATGACTTAGTTACCCACATAAAAGAAGCACTGCAAGTTCACATGTTGTCAGTAGGAATGAAGATGAAAATTCAGTGCTTCTGGCTATGAATTGCTGGAAGGTTTCAGACAAAGCTTGGCACAGGTGTGCTTAAAAGAAGAAAGCACATATCCAAATTCTGCTTCTTAGCAACAAGCTATAATCTTAGTATTTGATTTAAAAGGCATGTGATGAATCACAAATCTTCATAAATAAGGAGATGGCAATACACCCTCTTTGCATGGTGTAAATGTCATGAGAGGAGGAGATGGAAAGCAAACTATCACATAACTAAGCCACCACCATCTGCACAATTAATATATGTTCTAAGCAACGAGGGAGTAGGAGGGAAAAGCATCATCACTTATGACTATGTAGTCATTAGCCAAGATCCTCATCTTCGTTAGACAAACGAATTAAAACTCACCATTTACTGAAGCTGTCACAGTGGCTCCAAAGCAGTACTCTAAAAACGGTCCCACCGGAGTTGGATGAAAACGATGCATTTTGAAGGAGCAGTTAATACGCAGAAGCATGACATCAAGATAAACTGATAATCTAATGCTATTAATCTAAGACAACCCTCCTCCCTCTCCCCCCACAGTTCAAGCAATTTTTACAATAAGGAGCAAAAGAAAATAGAGCACCTCACACATTTTAGAGAAAAATGACAACTCGGGGGATAAACAAGGTCTGTAACTGAATGAAAAACTGACCACAAACACACAACTGTCTTTCCAAAAGATTTAGAGATTGTACAGACTTTACATTAGGAAACTGCTGAACAGAAGGCCTGGATGAGCACGCGGTGACGAGGCAGAACAGTAGAGTTAAAGCAAACCCAGAAGGGGAGAGGATGATGCATTTTCAAAGCAAACACAAAGAAGCAGGAGAACTTTGTTAGTGCTAAGAATACATTTGACCAATCGCAAATGAGGGGGAACTTCTCACGCTGTCAGCCACAGATCTCAACTTACCCATGCAGATTATCTTAGTTACTACTCAACATTGAAAATAATACAAAAGTAGTGCTCAAATGGGGAAAGGGAATATTTTTGCTAACATTGACCCTCTTTGCCAACAATGAGAGGCACTTGTTTATCTAAATGGAAATTCTCCCATGATCCTGGCTACAAAATAGCTTCACTAAAACGCTTTTAGTAGTTAAATCCTCTGATGAAGAGCTGTTCTCTTAACCGATATCACACTTTCAGGATGCAAGACAAAAGATTATTTTTTTTGTCACACTAGGCCTAAACTAC
>VZTV01080096.1:2125-32750 GCA_013400875.1 Anhinga rufa
AGTGATTATGAGTGATAACAAAAATGAAATCATCTTTCAGCATTCAAAAATGTAAAACATTCTTCACGTGTTCAGGCTACTGCTTCCATTGCTGTTAACAACAGCCACAACTTGGTAGGGGGCAGCAGAGTCCACTGAAGGTAACGAAAATGCACACAAATAGAACAAGAAAAAAATATCCTGCCCATGTTCATTTGCAGGTTCTCACCCTACTCTTCAGAACAAAGAAGGTCAATGAGAGATCCAGGCAGTCACTCACCAGACCTCGTAAGCTGCTGTAGTGATTAGGTATCTTGCTTCCATAACTTCCCTGCTCCCCTGACAGCCCATTTAGCTGCTGAGGAACGGGCATGTGTACTCCGCAGAGCTCACGGCTCCTCTGAAATGAGTATTTCGGATGATGGAACTTACTTGAAGATACTCAATCTCCGCAAGATCGAGGCAATAACAACCACAGATGTTAAATACAAACCAGCATTAGGCTTCTAAAGAAAGCATTAGGAGTAAATACGTAATATCAGCATTGTGCATTTCCCCCCGTACCTCAAAACCTTTTATGTAAGTTGATAAACATAACTGTTCACCATGTATACACGGAAACACCGCAGTGCAGTGACGCTAAGTAACTAAAATTCACCAAGTGAGTCACAGTGACAGGAACAAGTACAGACAGACAAGTTCTGCTCCTAATGTGGTGCTGCAGCCAGCAGATCGTGATACTTCATTCACTAAATGGTTGAGTCAGCACAGATAGTTTATCAGCTTTAAAGGCCAAATCACTCTTTGTGTAAATGAGGCTAACGCTCCTCGTTTGAGCAGATACACAACCGCACATGGAGGGCTCCCTCTGGCCCTCTTTAGCCGATGCCACACAAACAGAAAGGAACGAGCGCAGTTCACTTTCCAGGTCGGAGGGAGAAGACGACAGATCCAGAGTTGCAGTGCAGAGATAAGTCATCAGCTGAGATATCCTCATGCAAGGAAACCGAACCTTGCAGAGAAATGCAGGAGTATTTCTGTGGCTTTTATTTGTGGACACCATCTTTCCTGAGCGCACAAAGATAGTAATAAACATGCATTTCAGGCATTTTCCCTTTGTTCTAAGTAATTTCAGGCTGGCGGGTCTCCCTTAGATGCATGCTGACTGAATCATAATGAAGGCCTTCTCCAGCAATACTTTATACTAACATAATCCAATTAAAAGGAACTTAATTGGTGTGCAACATTCCCTACAATTTCAACATTTTAAAAATGAATAGTCTCAGTTAGTACCAGATGGTGACACGCACTAATTAATCAGGCCTGCTCAATGAATGAGCATATTAAAATGAATGCACCTATTAGACGTGTTTTCAATGGTGTATGCTGCAAAAAACCCTCGCCTTAAATGAATGCCTGCTATATTACTGAGCAATATGCACAACTGTGCATTTCATCGGTTGTAACTGTAACGCTATCACTCTTTGATCTCTCCTTAGATCACTTGGTACAGATTTCCTTTTGTTTGCCTTCCTCCAGGGGTAAGGCATTTAGCTTTAGCATTGCTATCCATGAAAACGGGCCTGCAATTCTTATGCTGCAGAAGAAATTGCATCGATCAGCCTTCTTACCAGACAACACTCCAATAAATTGCTACCGAACAACCCGCGAACCTCTCACCATTGGCAGGCATGTCCTCAGACTGAAAAACTCAGCAATGGGAATCCAACCTAGGTTTCCTCTATAGGAGTGCCCAAACACCACAAAACCACTATGGCTTTGTGTGTTTGTCCGAACCACTTAGCGGGATCTGGACAGTCACGGAGCATCATAAACAACAGTCTAAGTCTAATGTAACAAGAATAAAGTAATGGTTATTCTTTGCCAGTATCTGATTTCTGTTTCTTTTAAACTTTAACACAACTGTAAACATTTTAAGAGACTTTTTGGAAAAACTGAAATGCTCCAACTTCACACATACCGTCCTGCTTGGGTGGCAAAGGGCTGTGGAAACGCTCCACCTTCCAGACAGCGTGGAGACTTTCTGACGCTGAACCATCTAGCACAGATAACTGGGACCACAAACAAATGTGACGTGCTAATTAAAGGTCTTTCGGTCCTTCATGCCATAAAAAAAATTTCTTCTTAAATTTTACATCATTTGTCCAACTTCAAAGGAAAGCAAAACCCCGAGTGAAGCTAACTGCAACATCTGTTAGATACATGAAATATAGCGCAGAGAGAAGAGCTTCACAGCCAGAAAAGGCACGGTCCCAATTACAAAGTTCAAGTATCAATATTACAAAATGTGAGTAGCGCACCCACAGGTCTCGCAGCACTTCACAAAGGTGAGTGAGTGTTTAGAATACAGGTTTCTGTAGAGAGGAACAGTGACTCACGATCTGGTGAAAGATCAAGAAAAGACGTTGACTCTTAAGTGCGATGCCCAGTTCAGTCACGGCACTTACTTCACACGAGGGATGCCAGGGAAAAATGTGAAACTAAATACTGGCAAACGGCATTATGGGCTGCCACCATTTTATTCCCCAAGTGGACTAATGTTCACCAAATATCGGATCATTGTTGTAACAAGCCAGAACTGTGACTATGGCAGATAGCGCCGATGGGTATTTCCATAAATGCTAGACATTATAATTTCTGTTAAAAAAGAGAAGTCCTATCTTGCTGCAGATAGCTTTTTCTTTTTTCCTTCCAGTCAGAACTGAGTGCCCTGGTAACCGTCCAAGGCCATAAAATGACAGCTCTGCAGAAAACGCAACGAATCTGCAGTGGATATTGAGGAGGTGGTGGCATAGATGAAAAGGTCGCCAACTTACCGTAGAACCACTCTTCGGCACCGTGGTAGTGTGCTGCTGAGACAGACGGGGTGTGACGCGTGGAGAGGACAACAGAATCACTTCTACCTGAACTACTGAAAAACCCCCTAGCTGCAACCTTACTGCAAGGCAGTGTGAAACAACCAGGAAAACAACTTCAAACTATTCCCGTTTTTAACCTCCCACGCTGTATTTTCTCTCATTTAAAGAGAGTTTAAATTACATAAATATTTCATAAAACTAAGTGAACAAAGGAAACCCTTGAATATTTTTTCTACCTAAAACCTGTAAAAGTAAAACACGAAAGAACCAACGAACTGGAGCAAAAACCTGCCTAGGGCCAGACAATCTGTAATGCTTCAGAAGAAAACAGGCGTTTCTTTACCGTTTACCTAAACAGATAATGCCACAGAGCAGGAAAAAGGCAAGAAGTATCCTCAGGATCTGCCCAGGTAATCTGATTAGATTCTGCATCATCACTCCAAGAACACAATATACAATAACAGGGGCAAGCTCTCACGTTCGCCGTTGAGGCCCAACACACCAGCCAAAGCATGTACTTGAATACGAACTCTTCTGAGTTCCAAAAATAAGAAGAGATTCTTAACTGGAGAAAACCAATAAAAAGAATTTTTTCCTTTTGGAAAAAATAATCATTTAGCATTAATAAAACCTAAATTGATAATGACCATTCAGACATACACATACATGATTATATTGTAATGATCATTCAGACAACATTACACAGTATATTCTTTAGGGATACTTTTTACACAAAAAAATTAGTTTTAATTTTTTACTTTTTAAAAAGAAAACGCAGTAAGATAAGCCAGACTTTAAATCGTTTGTTTACCTGCTGCCTGAAAAGGGCTGCATACAACATTCCAAAATCTAGCAGCAAATTAAGGGTAAGCACATCAGCTGACAGGAACAAGCACGATAATGATAATTAAAAAAAAATCTGAATTTCAGTGGATTTAAGTTTGTCCCAAGTCTATTTAAGCAAAATTAGGAGAATTAAGCCCTTCACAGCATATTAAAAAAGCACCGGTATGACTGTACCTTGACCAATCTAATTACCTTTGATTTACCTTTCCCCAGCTCACTTGAAATCCTGCCCTTTGATCTTTTTTGCCTGTTGTTTAAACACACAAAAACATCTAGAAGAATAAGCTTTACCAAACCTTTACTAAACATCTCCAGAATGTATTCACAATAAACAACAATGAAATACCTGAAAAACCTTATACTGCTTCTACAGTTACAAAACCGGTAACGGCTGTGGTTATCCTTCTGCCGAGCACAGCCTAAGAATGGAAACAGTGTGTATCATCAGTGTACTACTGAATCCATCAATTCTGCAACTTCAATTTACTTAAAACTCTCTCCCTTGGACTACTGCAACCTCTGGCTCCAAAGATCTTTGCGCTGAACCCGATGCAGCAAAAACCACAATTGCAAAAAAAAATACATCAATTTCAGTTTAGCAAATTAATTTGCGGATAGCAAAACACAAAATCGGATTAGAAAGGATACGAAGGATCTTACTAAAAAGTAGCCAAAGAGAAACAAAACACGGTATTCTCAGGAGCAGATAACTTATGAGAGAACTAGTGGACCGCAGCCAGTGTAAGAGGTCAGCTGTAATACAGAAGATAAAACACATCGCAGAGAAGCCAGATGATTACTCTCCATCAGCCTCAACCCCATCCCTAAGACCCTTCTGAGGTATTAAAGACTTGAGAGAATTAAGTTTAAAAATAAAACACTATCAGCCATTATAAACCCCGAGATATTAAAAATAACTGATAAATTAAGAGCAACAGCACAGTAGGGCTGGACTGTGTAAAGCCAAGAACTGCGGAGAAACTTGAGAACCAGGTGGCTGAGCTACACCTAAAGTTACGCGGCCCTTTATCATCAGAGCCAGTACAGCAAGGAGCCAAGCACGGTATGAATGGGGCATGCTTTTTATCATGACTACTGTGAAGGGAACTTGCTCTTCTTCCAACCAAATAATGAAATAAATGGGCAAAAGAGAAATGACACTATTTTATTTAAAGTTTTTAAGAAGTTCTCACAAATTACTAACTGCAGGACATGCAAATGGTGCAATAGTAAGTACAAGGCAACCAGCAGATTACATGCTTTCAGTGTAAAAAAATAAAAGACATGATTTACTGAATATTTTATTCGGTTCTATTTATGACATCTCGGGAAGAAATGCAGCATAAAACCACCACAAAAATATTTTAAGGGATGAAAAGCTTTCCATATTAAGTGAAACAAAAAGATTTGGATAGTTTAGTTCAGAACTGAGACAAATAAAATAATATTATATTAAATAATCCATTACATAAAGAAGATAGACTGGGTGTCCCCATTTAGCGTCTTGTCTCAGAAGAAGAGCATCAAGCACAATGCAGTGTATTTAAATCAGTAAAAAGAAACTTATTCCATATAAAATGCTTCCTGAAACAAGCTGGCACCGAGATGAAGAGGTCAGCTGGATTCAGAAAACAATTAAACATTTCTACATAGGATGAGACATCAACAGTCGTATTGGGTGGGGTAAATCCAAAGCTTCCAATGTCAGTGCTTAAACAAAGCATTGACTATTTGAGTTGAGAAGGGAATTCACTCATTAGCAGCTCCTTCCTTGTCCATTTAGGACGTTCGGGCAGCAGGAAGGACAGGGCCGCTGCTGGAGCCTGGGTACCAGAGCCCAGCCAGGCTTCCTGGCGCTACGCTGCATGCAAGGCACCCGCCTCATGGCATCATGCACCAGTTGACAGTCTCTTCACGCTCACAGATCCCGTTCTCCCACTTCACCAGATCTGATGCACCAAACTACCACAGAATACAAGATGTTGTCTTAAAGACTCCCGGTCTATACTCTTCCATCCAACCTGCATTATATCTCCCTTCCACCTCTATAAGCATGCCCCTTTTGTTTAGGATTTTACCTGAATAAACCTTCCTTTGGCAAGGACCTTCTCAAAACTAATCTCTTTGATAACAACACGATTCTCATTTTTCCTTTTTATGAGATCCTACTCTTGACTTTCAGTGTTTTTAGTTTAATGTAGTAAAATAGCTAAATGGTGAAATAATACTAATATCCCATTATCTTCCAGTGGTAAGGCCTTTCTCTTCTCCCCCACGCTTTGTTTTGTCGCTCTTGTGCCAGACTCTTATCTCAGCCCTGGAAACATTCTTTGTGTTCATTTCTACTTTTTATGACTGACTACACGATCGTGTTCGATATCCAGGACCTCAGGCGACAAACTACTTGGGCCAAGCGCCTGTGCGTTACCCTAGCACACACCTTGCAATGACCCATACAAATCCATAGCAAGGCGTAAGTAAGATGGTGGTAGTTACAAAGATAAGGAAGCCAGATGGGAGCCTTACAAGAGGTTAGTACTGTTTGAATGTTTTCATGCTACAAGATAGAAAAATCAGGATAAGATTACAAAGGAATGATCTAAAAAGGATTTTCCTCTACACCTACACTGAACAATTTAACTTTTGAAGACACATACACTACTAGTTTATGGTGGAAAACAGAAATAAAACCGAGCCACATACTGATATCTTTTTCGCTACTTGTGGAGCAAGTGCCTGGAAAGGGCTTGAATCTTTGCAAAAACTCCTTCCGTTTCCCACTCCACAGCAACCATCTCCTCCCACCGCCTTCCACTTGGTGCAGTCATTCTGCCTTGTTCCTTGCACCTGCGATCAAAGACAGACATTCTAACTTGAGGATCTCTTTGACAATCTTGAAAAACTAGCTACAGGTAATTTTTTGGCCATCAAAGCTAGTTCAAGCAGCTTATTCTCACTCAAGACTATCCTTCCAATTAGCATGTCATTTATTCATCCCAATAAGCTACTTTACCAGGCATGATGAAGGCAAGAAATATTAATCTGCAGTCATAAGCCAGAGAAATGAAATGAGTGATGAGCTGTAAGTCAGAAAGTTAAAGGTATTGTTTACTACTGTTGAAGTTAAAAAGAAAACGACGCTTTACAACAGATATTCTTAGATACTCCTTATGCTTTGCCTAGAACCCGTCCCCACAAAATGGGAAGCCGCTGATGATGGGAATGCTATTGCGGGTAAAAAGCACCATTATTGGTGAAATTTTAATCATAAAAGCAATTAGCAGTTACCAAACTAGCATGCTTTTAGCGTTCATGATTTTTTACTTATTCTGACGATTAAGTGTTGTCTCTGACTGTCTTTTAGGGTAACACGCCCCCGAACACCAGGACTGTGTTCTCTGTAGTTTCTCTATGCATTTGCCCTGCACGTATTCCCACTACACAGTCCTGCTTGCAGGATCAGTCAGAGGTAGGAAAAGATGCTATTCCGTAACTGTGCGTGCACAGGTTCTCACCGACAAAACAAGGCTTCCGCTAACATAGAGCCTTCTGTTTCTTTTTACCATTTGGTACCAAAGTGGATTTACCATAATGGTAGCAAATACATTTTTTTATACATTATGATTCACCAAGTATAAAATCCTAGTATGCTTGTAACAGCCGTGTGGCAACAGACCCAAAAGCCAAGAAAATCAGTATCTTACTTCATTTAAAACATCGTGTTGTGGACCACTGAGAACCACCCAGTAGTTTTCCTGCTCTTTAGCTGGATTATCAAGTCAGCAGTATCAAAGCCCCTGGAAAATCTTCAAGTCCACAACACAGCAGTGTTCCAGGCACCTTGGGAGGGGCTCTGTGATGCAGCTGTAGCCCTGGAAGGTGACAGAAAAGGACTAACAGCACAACACAGGGCATCTAACAGTCAGTATTCATCTTTTTAGGTTACCAAATAAGACAGGCTGTAGGGCAGAGGGAAAAAGAAAAAGCCAAAAAAACGGTAATTTATTTTAGTCCACAAAACCTGATGCCATACTTAGAAATAATCCATGCATGGATGAGCTATGCACTGAAGGCATCATTAAATAGAATCAAGGACAGAATCAGAAAGGAAATATAATAGAAATTCTGTATTAGTTTTTATCTTTACATTCAATGACTTTTTTGCAGCTAGGGAATTTGCTCAATTTACTTCATGAGAGAAGAAATGCCCTTCATTTTCCAAGACAGATGTTTAAACCTGTCAAGTATGTAAACCACTATAATCTTTACCCCAGTGCTGTAAGACAAGGAAAGGGAAAGACAGAATTGCTTACTGCTTCTGAGAAGGCTGATTTCATGCAGGCAAAACCTACTCTAAGAACCGACCTGCTTTGTGGGCAGCGGGAGCATCCAGCTGCATCCAGTCACTTAAAAACCAGAGGTGGCTTATCACAAAGAGCAACAGCATCCAGAGCGGAGCCTGGCTCGCCCCCCACTGCTGCCCGCAGCCCCCCCTGCTCCGAGCATTCCTGGGAGCCCAGGCTGCCCACAAAGCTGTTCCCTCCACCTGTGACAGCCATGCTGTCAGAGCGCTCAGATACTAATTAAGAGGCTGCTGATCATACTTGAAAATAACTAGCTTGAAATCTAGCCAGTGCTCATTCATGGGTCAGGACACAGTAGGAAACAAAACTGAAGCACTGTGAACAAGCTCTAGCGAAGGAACGAGAAAGAAAATCAACCCGAACGGTGGTTTTCAGAAATGGTACTCTTAAATTCTTCCTTTCGTTCTTCTTTACAGATATAAATGTTTTCCTAAGAGGTTGATTGCCAAACAAATTTTGCTGCTTGTACTTGACAGAATCCTAAAAATGCAAAGCTTTTCTAGTCTTGTACTGCTAAGATGACTCAATACTAATCTACGGGGATCTGAGGGTAAGAGCAGAATCACGCTCATCTGAATTCCTTCCCTTTCAAACAAGGTTTTTCTGACAGTATACTTTATTAGCACACAGGACAGCTACGAGTCCACCCTTGTGCAGGAATGGATTTCACAGAAACCACACTATGCCCAGGGCAATTACATTCTGTCACTGCCAACCCGAGTAAAATATGAAAAGCTGCTATTACCTGCCCTCTTGGAGGGTCCTGAGGGAGCTTTTGTTCCTGCCGTATACAACACTATGCCATTTTGAACTAAACTGTTAACCGGCCTAAGAGAAACTGAGAGACCGAGACCTACTCGCCTGTCCGCGTAAGCAGCATCAAGTTGCAAGGCAGTATCAGTAGCCTTCCCGCTGCTCCCTGCTGAGATCCTGACCCTAGACAGGTCAGGAGACAATATAAATACTCCATTGAAGGAGGGAAATTGCTCAGGAATCTAAATCATGCTTCCCCAATACTGCTTCATCAACACTACGCACAAGAAGATGACGTGTACGCCAGGTCTCCCAAGTACAGTCCGCAGAAGAGACTACATGCTCTCTGTAGTACTCAGTCTTGCAATTTATAGAGGGAAAAAAATCTGTACAGCAGATTCCAAGGTTATGGGCTCAAACTTGCCTTAATAACACATGGTGGCATATGTTATATAAACAGTATATGGGATCCCAACTGTTAGTCAAATGGTGAACTGCAATGGTAATTGTAACAGCTACTCAGCACGGCATTACTCACTTCTTTTGCCCTCATACTTAAGCAGTACTGTTGGTTCTACTCTGCCTCTCTATTAGAAAATGAGCAAACTGAGCTCTCAAGTCTTCCCCGTAAAAGCAGCCATTCAAACCTTTAATCACTAGTGACTTTTGGGAATTGTTATTAGCACCCGTGGACTGTTGCTCTCCAAAAGACAACACAGCATTCCTGGAGCTTCATGCCGGTGACAAACACAATGGAAATGAGCTCAACTCTGGAAATAGATTCCTCCGCACGTGGAGTCCAGGCACTGTCCTTTTAAGCCCAGACTGTCATCCAGAACTCATGATAACAGGGTGGTCATAATTTCCACAGGCTTCTGAGGACCTTCGCTTCTCTCGGTGCAGTCAGGCAAGCCTGGTCTGAACTCTTCATTCCCAGTTTACAATTGCACATAATGAATACAAATTATGTGCTCAAGCCTTTGTTCGATGTAATCAGTGAGTACCTCTGCTTTCAAATTTCCTGCTCTCCCTATTAATATTTTCTTTCAGGCTATTCATAAAAACCCCTTGACTAATTTTAGGACAAAGATTAATACATAGCATACCATGCCAGCTTGGTAACAACCTCCTACCTACAATCACTTTCAGACCTATCACCTATAGCCAGGCCTAATCTACATAATACATACTGCATTTTTATCCTTTTAGTTTCTTAATAACAATATAGCAAAATAAGGAATTAAATTAGAACATACTAGATTTAAAATCTAGCCTTCTATATACTTGTTAATGAAGATACCTATTCAGAGCTCGCTAAAATTCAGTGTCTGGAAAGGAGACATACAAAGGCATGAGGAAGAAAGGACATGTGGTTTTTCAAATTTAATGGATTTATGCTTCATTTTAAAGCTATTTTAGAAAGTAAACCTTTTGGTTTGCAATAGTACCAGGCAGCTATTTAACAGAAAAACCAGTCTGAGCAATTTGCATAAAGATTCAAGGTTTAGTTTTTCGGATCTCCACAGAGATTTGTAAAAATATTTTTTGGCATAACCAGAAAATTAATCACTGCTAACTCCATCTTCTAGGCTGTTTTAAGTTCCCCCTACTCAAATAATTTCTCATACAACAATCACTCAGAAAAATGTCAGCTTTTTTATGTCAGCCGTTTTAAAAAGGCTTTTGTTGAAACCAAGTATGTTAAGAGTGATCTCAAAGCCTTAATTTTGATAGAAACTGCAATATGTCAAATTCCATAAAGGCAGCACAACTATGTTTGGATGCCAGAATGCGGTATGAAAAAAAATTAAATTATGAAATTCAGTAATAGGATGTTTATCAGCTGCTTATCGCATCTGGACTTGGCCCCTGTGTTGCTTCCTAGAAGTATGCTGAAAAACTGAAGCAGATTTGCTCTGCACTCTGCAGGTTTCTCAATACATATTAATACAAACAATTTTGCTACATAGAAATATTTTTTTCTCCTTTTTCCTGTAGAGTGCAAAATATTTTCCTTACTCTCCTATGGCATTGCAGGGACAAGACACCTAAAGAGAAGAGCGGGAAGACACAACAAAGCTCAGCACTTCTCAGAATACACTGGTTATAAAGAGCAGCTTCATATAACCTCTCATTTACCTTCACCTCTGGTTCTGCCAAAGCAAGGCGCTGCCTTATAAAGCACAGCAGCGTCCAGCCAGCAGCACTGCGATGGAGCCGAGCCGCCCCGCTCCGCCGCCCCGCTCCCCTCGGCGGGCGCCAGGAAGCAGGTGCACAGCCGCTCACCGTTTCAGCGGTGCTTCTGCTCTGCTCCAGCCGGCTGCTACTCTGCTGCCAACCCCGCTGCATTTTGCCAAATGCAATTCAGTACCAACATACTGTACTTCTGTTCCAGCAGAGAATTCTTCCAAGTCTGATATAATTCAGCACGATTAACAAAAGGACGGTTTCATAATGCTAATTAGCATCGTGTAGTCAGAAGATAGACTGTAGGCCTGTATCTCTAATGCCCTATGTTCAATTTGTTCTCTGGACATAAAAGACTGGTACATTAACCATGTCTTATTTTCACATTTTTCTTTTCAGAGAAGCCTGGATGAATTGTAATGCACAGAGATAGTCTGAAACACTCAGCAGATGATTTTGCTTAAATCTGAAGTAAGACAAATTACATGAGATCTTCCATCACTGCCTCGGGATGTGCGGGCAATGCATTGCATTTTACAAGTAACAGCATTTGGAAAAATTCGGTTTGCGCTCCTCAGCCACTGTACTCTCTTAATTACATGCTAAAACTTGGACAAATAAGAACTGGAAAGGAAAAGAGCAGAAGAGAGACTTCACAGAGATTGTGAGATGGCTGCTTGCTGAAGTTAGGCAACATCATCTTTAATGTCTGCAGTGCTGAGCTGAAGAAGGGAAAAAGCAGATCCCTCCTACTGCCCGTGGATTCCCTTTTAGGAACAGACCCGTTCCACAGGAACTAGTTTTAAGTAAGGTCTGAAGCTCCGGCAGCAAGTTCACTACTTGAGTGAGGATTTTTATTTTATAGGCTGTGATGGAAGAATGAGTTTGAGGCTATTTAAAAGTAATAAAATTAATTCTGCCTCAAATCTCTGTGAACCTTTAATATGCCAGGATCCATAGACAAATGAAAGTCTCTAAAGATCTTCAGAATCTTACTGCTTGGTATGCCTATCCATTTCCTGGTGCACACTTCATTTTTACACTGTAAAAATAAAGCGTAAAAAACGAAATTAGGATCTATTAAACTAATTTTTTTTTTTTAAGTCCAATTTCAATCTTCCCCATGAAGAATGAGATTCAAAAACTCTTGTAGTTATTATTGTCCAAGGATTGTAATTTTTTAAAGCCCTTTGGATGGATTTGATAAGTTACCCCACAACGGTGTGGACAATACCTTTGTTTTCTTAGAGATGCAAGCGTTGGATCGTTATACCAAGACTCGCTGGTATATTATATATATTACCACTGCTGCTGAAGATACTCACACAGGCCTCGGGTGCGGACATACTTTTCTTGCAGTGGTAACCAAGTTGAGAATCTAACACACTCAAAGGTTCTGCACCAAGTGGCTGGCTTAAGTTTTGCAAATGGAACTAAAGCACTACTGAGAGTATTATTTTCCTTCAATATTATTATTATTGCAATAGATGGGGATAAATGCAATACTGCAAGCATACAACTTTAATTGAAATGTGAACTGCTTGTTGATATTGTCTCTTTCAACTCTCCTTTTCTAATCATGAAAGTGACGCCAAAAATTGCTGTGCCCAAAACATTTGGGAAAGAGACTTGAAATCACTATCTGAAAGTTAAGCATAGTAGCAGTTTAGGGGTTAAAAATCACATAAACTGTGCCTTCTTTAAAAATACACCCATATAGTTTCTATATTGTAGTAGCAGAGAAGTACACACGAAAAGGAAGAAATTCACAAGTACGAAATATGTTGGTGTATTTCTGAGATCTTCAGATTGAGATCCACCCAAAACGGGCGCAAAGGCAAAAAGCTAAAAGAAGTGTGACCAGATTAAAGAGGATTTAGAACTGAGAAGATATGATAAAAAAAGAGAAAAACTATACTAGAAATGAATCCCAGGAAAAATTCCTTTTGGCTGCCAGCTTATCCCAGTGAAAGGCGTAAACCTACTGAACATTTAAAAGCCCTCTGTTGAAACGAGCCTCTGTCAGGATACAGCCAGCAATGATCTACTAAACCCCGGCTAGTTCTGGATACCTTTCGTAGCTGACTCCACATGAGACTACACGGCTTTGTCCGCAGCAATGGTTTTAGGAACGATGCCCACCGTTGCCTTCACAGCGGGCCTGCGGTACCAACACTACCATTGGGAATATTTCACCCCCCCACCATCTGAACTGTTCAAAGCAAAAGTTCAGGCCATGGCAAAGGCAAGCAGCGACGGCTGTTTGCTGTAGCGCTTTGGCCAGTACAGGTGGCCGAAGGAAATTCTTTTTTGGGTAGTATTTACCAAACTGCAGGCAGAGAGCCCTACACTTCAGTTACAAAGTTCCAATAAATAACCTCCATCACAGAAAATACAATCCAGCTTTTAAATAAGCACTGCAGAAATTCAATTAATACAGTAATTTTGTGGACACGAGCACATGCAATTTATGGCTATTATTTTGAAGAGGAGGTGGGGAGAGGTTACAATACATTATGTTATGAGCAAGGAACTTCCAAACCCAGCTCTAAAATTATCTTCAGCTTTGATAAATCAACAAACTATTTCCCCCTCCCTTCTGCCTATTTCTAAAGTCTTTCTTCTTTCTCCTCTCCTTAGACTGCTCAAGGATGTCAAGGGGATAAATACCGCTATTAACAGCTCCTAGTTTCCATTTGCTTTTTAGAAACGGGTGCGTTACACTCTGAGGCATTATATACGCTATTAGGTATTCACGGGATGCACTATTACCGCCAGGCAATAGGCAGAGGCAGAAGTGGAGACTAAAGCATTTTTTGCATTAACAGGAGGATCCTCCAAGCAGTTTGCAGAGTGTGCTCCAGGGCCACTCGACTGCTCTGCAGCGTTAGTATTTCAAGCAGAAGATATTTAACTCTGCTTCTTCCAGGTCCAAAGTATAAACGCGGGCTATCAGGTATTTATCCAATACAGGTAACAGATTTCTATCTAGCAATTTTCTGCAACTCAGACAGATGTAAATGATACATGAAAAAAGTATCAAATGTTAACCACAAGCATTTTAACAGAAAAGTAGGGAATACGGCAACAATCTCCATGTTTTGCCATCACCAGCAACTGCAGCCCTCAGCCCCGAGGAGCCTACAGTTCCTGCCAATCTGCAATCAAGTTAACAAAAAGCGAGTGCAGCTTCAAAGAAATTATGAGTACTTTATTATGTGCATTCAGAAAGAGACAGCCATGAAGCAGTGCCGTGCTAAATATTATAAAAGTTCTTATAAATATTCATGTGCAGCATTTGTACTCTAAGCATTTAATAATTTCTTTACAAAAAAAAGGAACCGGGGGAAGAAGAGAGGAAGAAATTACTCATTCCTCAGTTCCAAAGAGTTTAAGGCAACAAAAAGACACACTTTTTAAAATTGCGTTTTTTATTTTGCATATTATATTTGTGCATATTTAATGCACACAGTGCACAAGTGCTCTATAAATTAGACAGCACCAAAATCAGAAACTCAAAAACAAGATCATTTTTTTCAGGTAGATTCTTTAAAAAAAAAAATTAAATCTGAAGTTTTAAGATAGTTTGCAGGTACTAATGACTTCTTTGATCACTTGAATTACTTGAATTTGAATTTCAATCATTTAAATTTGTCATTAGCTTTTGAAAAACAAGCCGGATCTGTTGCTTCTGACATTTGTATGAAGACAAGCGTAGTTGGCTGCACTCCTCTGCATTTTCAAAACCCCGTTGTCAGAGATGACCCTAATATCCCAGCACCTGATAAATATGGCTGCTTTGCAATGGCAAGGCATTGGGCAACTCGGAAACTCGATCCATCCATCCACAGCTGTTGTGAGCTAAAATAGCAAGACCGAAAATCCTGCCATCATCCCTTGAAAGCACTGCATTCTAACTATATTCTATGGCATGCAGCCTCCTGATTAAGCCTCTTTGACTTAAAGTTTATCAATACTATGGCGAATTAACAGAGATTACTGTAATACACGCTGACAATACAAAAGCCTGTTCACAAGCGGCTTGTGCACAAAAGAGAAAAGATACTGCAAAACAGCTTTGACATAAAATTCTAAACCTAATATGAGAGCTAAAAGATGTAGAGTAGTAACATCTGAACTCCTCAGAAATCACACAAGCGCAGACGGCAGTGAAGGACCAGCTTAGACCTCCTGCCTTGCTGTGATCTTGCCTCCAAGCCAGACCAAGATAACCGATTCTCTGTCTCTGATGTTGTTTCACCTACCCTTTTGTACCAGGAACATCACTTCTTGCCTGAGAAACGCACGCTACGCTACAGCTTTGGGTACAAATATCTCTACAGTATCTTTTCAGATACCGCACTCTGGACGTACGTCCCCATTCCAGATGCCATAGCTAGAGGGGAAAACAATCATCTAAGGAGATGCTTACGAACATCGACCCAACTCCTTCACACACACCTCAGTCGGCAAGTAGACCTAGTGCTGGCTGAACAGGGTGGTAAAGCAACATTAACAGCGGAAGAGGCTTATTGCTATGGTCCTTTTGGTTCCCTCTTGTATCAGTCAAGTCAGATTGCTGTCAGATGTACCTGACTCTGCTCTCAGGTACACCAGACAAGTCTCAGTGGAGTTATTCCAGGCACATACTGTGTTTAGAAATACAAAGCAAAATGAAATGTGGTGCTGCCTTTCACGTCCCTCAGGAAAACCGCCTCTTGCAAATGGTTTTATCATTTTCATTATATCCTGTTTGATTTGCTTCACCATCTTGACTGGAACAATAGCTAAGACATAATAGAAAAAGATTTTTCCACAGGCTGGTTCTAATTACATTAAATCTCAAGTGAGATAGGGCATTTAAATAAGAAACAACAACTGCAGAGCCTGAGATAATAACATACCAAGATACTAGGCTTTTTGAGAGTACCGTTAAAATGATGCATTAAACATTACAGTGTACTCCAATCACGTTTCAACACGAAAGCCATTTCTTCTGTGGCACGCCGCTGCAGAAAGAGGGTCAGCAGTTATTGCAGTCAATGTTCAACTCCAAACAATTATGAAACATTATCCCTCATGCTGGAAGTTACATAGCTATTTGTAACATGAACTGCGAGATACGTGCTTAAACTTCTGCACGAGTGAGGCAGTTGGGAATGCTGGGGCACTGCAGGATTTATCACCTCATGAACCACAATGTAGAGTTGAGGAAATTTTGAAGAGCTCCTGGGTTTTGTTGCAAGTTGTACCTTTAACATTTTGTCGCGATAACTGAATTCTCTTTGACTGTGCTTGGAAAACACACCATCTTTAGATTGCTGAAAACCACCGAAATATAAACATGCTAAATGGAGACGGTGGCTAGGTGGTCTAGAAACACCGTAAAACCTGTCATAGTTCTGTAGTTTCTGTGTTTGATGTTTTAAGCCACCGCTCAGCTGAGCCTCCAGAACTGGTGCTTATGGGACCCTGCAGCAAATTCCCTGCTGGAAACCAAACCAAAGGAAGGGAACTTATGTGGGGAGGGAAGGAACTGAATTCCTCCCTGTCGCCTCCCTTTCTGTTGGCTAAGTGCTAGCCCAGGCTGAAGGGAAAGAGACGGGTTGGCCTGCGGGCATGGGGAGGAATGAGGACAGCTCATCGATTCCCTCTGCTCGCAGCTAGTTACCAGACCGACTTAACTGACATCAAACTACGTGTAAGGGATTCTACAGCGTGACTGGCTAGTGTATGGCTGGAGCTGAAACACTTATGTACGTACAGATTTGGAGATCAGTTAGTTATCGGTTACTATCAGTTATCAGCTGAACAGATGTTCAGCTGTTTTTCCATAGTCCTCATAGTAAAGTTTCAAGGAAATTATCTATACACTGAGGATTAAGAGACTTACTTTCAGTCAAACAGAATCTGTGATTCTAAATTCTGTGCTTAGAGAATATAAACTTTCACAGCAGCAGTTCAGTAAGTGAAGCATTCTTGTCTAAATAGCAAAACGTATATTAATTATCTATTAAAAATGTAATCAAGTACACAAAAGGAAAATTGGAAAAGTTTATTTCAGCACACAACATTTATTTTCTTGTGTGTATATTTTACACTTCAGACTTGCAACACGAAAAGTGCTCTTATGCACTAATTACCTAAGTTTGTGTAGTGAACAGTGCCGCGGCACTGCGGAATGATTGCTCACATGCGGGAAGTTGAGTAGGACCCTTATATGACCACATTGCAAAACCAGCTCAGAGATATCTGCACAGCCACTGCTGGAGATACCTGTCTGAACAGATCTAAATCTGAAAGAAAATGTGGACAGATACGAAGGTCATCAGGAGGAGACATGCAAATATTACTACCTATGAAAATATTTAATTTGCATTTAATAAAGAAGAAGGAATTTGACTTTTACATCTTTATCTGCTGCCTTTTTTTTTATCTTCCTTTAGGCCCTTATGTTTATAAGACATCTGCAAACTAAAATTAGTTGAAGATGCTCACCCTCACGTACCCTCACCACTTCCCTTGCACTGGTGCCGCTGTTCTGCTGACACCTTGGAACCAGCTCGACTTTCAAACTGCAGCAAATCAACCTGTAGATGGGGAGGAAGAGGCGTGTTCTGCCAGGCCACTTGCTAAGTGGAATGGGCTCATGAAGCAATAAGCACCAAACGTTCACCCACGGAGGGGACACCAATGCGTAATTTTACATGCAAATGAAACAAAAGACTATTTCTTCCCCAAAGAAAATAATAATTTGAAAACTTGCTAGTCTTGAATGTGAGTTGAGATAAAGGCTGATAACAGCAGAGGCTGACAGAGCACAGGTCATGATGACCTCAGTACTGAAGAGAGGAAGCAAGATGAGGAGCGTTTCCTGAAGCTAGAACATCCGTAAAAGCGAATGCCGCTACTGCGGTGCTAGTAATTCAGCAGCATAAGGACAAAAAAAAGGGAGACCGACTTCAACAAATTGGATGTGATATATCGCACTTTTAGTGCTGTATCCCATGGCTACTGAATTACTGAATCTTCATTGACTGTTTTATGTCACACGCGCTCCTACATTGCCATCCAAGTCTCTTCCTACACAGGCTGGTGGTCTCTCATTAAGACCCAAGATTTACAGAGCACACATTTCAGATTTTATAGAACCCACTGTGCTTTTTCAAGACCCACCTTTTCTTCTAATCAACTGAAATAACACTTTTTGGCTACGACTCCTGCTGTTTGGCCTTGGCTTTTCTTTCTCTCTCTCTCTTTTTCTTTTTTTTTGGTTGAGGCTTGCAATGCATATTCCTCAGTCAGGCCTCTAAGGCTGTTAACAAGAGTTACCCATACAGCCTCTCCCACTATTTGCCCCCCTTAAATTCTTTGAGATCCAAGTACTTTTATGTTACAGGAAATGAGGACAACAGAAAGCTGCAGATTCCATGAATGTAAAAACTGTCTTGAAGGCATGGAACAATTCAGCCCTAATTACAGCCAGCTGGAGTCTGCTCTCTTTGCAGTGATACTTAGATAATTAACCAAATACTGACTGATACAAGATTCAAGTATGTCACTACCACTCAGATATTCAAGGTTAATTTTTGTATCCATCACTGAAATCAAGCTTAATGGATATTATCAGCCAAAGTCTTGAAAATCAGTGACACGCATACAGTTAGGCAAGGATTATTTCTCCTTCAGTGAGCTTGGTGCTATCTTTCTTTAGCTGCAGAAATGTCTTTTCCATTAAAAAGGCAAACTAAACTTCTGATTAATTTAATGTCTCTTTAACACCCGTGAACTCACCCAGTCTAAGCCCTAAACTTAAATACAATGAAGCCAGAACACTGATGTAATAAAATAAAACCAAAAATGTCCCAATATGCATTATTATAGTAATACACATTTATTTCTCACAGTGCGCCACCTTTACATTTGTGGGTTTTGTGTTTCTTCCTAAGTAAGCTTTATATGGATGTTGAAACCAACTAGTACAATGCCCACAGTCAAATATACTGATGTGACTGCCAATACACGTGTACCTTGTATACGTACGATGACAGGAGAGGATGGCACCGGTAGTGCTCAGGAAGTCCGAAATGTTTGGAAGGCAAAATTGCTAACGCGTCCCCTCTTCTGCTTGCAGTGAAATACCTTTTAAGATTGTTAGGTACCTGAATTGTATTTGTAGCAAAAAACCAACCTGAGAGAGGAAGTCAGTACCAACAAGAGAAAGTTGTCTTTCCCAATTGTATTTTCAGCAGTGCTTTCCCTGAAAATACGAACTTTTAGGCAGATTCAATCCCTCTGCCTGGTGATACAGCTAGTTAGTGCTGCACTGATCAGGAGAAAGCATTTTGTCACTACTTTTTATCAAGTTGTGGCTCCTGCGACTTTTATTCCTAGTTACCAACTTCAGAAATCTACTGTGAAAAATTTGAAATATTTTAGCCTGGTAAAGATGTTTGTAAAAACAGCAGTCCTCCCCGCAAGCTGTCGGTAGGACACAGCGCAATGAGAAACAGATCCTATCAGTAACTGTTACACCTTGGGTAGGGCTATACAGAAGAAAAACATCAGGCATCTCAGTAGCACGCTTGCAGTGTCCTTAAAAAGTCTGGGTGGGGAGGCAAGAATCTAAAGAATCTGGAAAAGGGATTATTTTCATTTTGTATTTGATTTGTCCTCACGCCTTATTTTCTAGGATTGAAAAAGAAACAGTCCCAATTATGTCTGCACACTGCCTAACATACTCCTTCAGCAGGGAAAGTCTGAATTTTGTTAAATATCTTTGGAGTGCCACTGTAACGCAAACCACAAAGCATCACCCCACAGTGCAAGTTAACGTGCAACCTGCTGTTTTCCTCTGGAGAATACACGGAATTTTTATTACCAGAAATGGAAAGTAGTGGGATAAAAACAAAAGCTTAGCAAAAAAAAATAGGTTAACTTGTATAAAGAATGATATACCAGACATGGCTGAAAAAGAAAGCAAGCCAGGTATTTTATGGAATTATTTTAAAGTCTATTAAAACCCTTAGCTATTCACCTATGAAGCATTTTTGCTTAAAAAAAAAAAATATATATATATATATGGTAATGTTCACATTTAAGAGTGATGACTGGGCTGAAAAAATCCTGCTTCATAAGAGCAAAGGAAGACAGGCTACGCATCATCAGCAATTGTTTCTGAAAGCATTTTCAGAGTTACACTGAAATACACGTTTGAAAGGAAACGTTGCATTCTGCAAAAATTCCCAAGAAACCCTTTGAATCTGAGAAGCCTCCAAGTATTTCTGTTACTTGGTGTTTCTATAAAAAGGCGAGAGAAGAGACGCTGCTGAAGCAGCCCACTGTACGGGGTGGGCGCTGCAGCCTACGGGGGGATCTGGCTCTGGCCAGAACCCAGGGTCAGCAGGGCTCTCGGTGCTCAGGGAACACTAGCAGCTTCCAGCGGTTCAAATCCATGCCTGGGTGGCTGCACTGCGGGAACGGCTGCGCTCTTAAGAAGCGAAGACATCCTCTCAACACAGCACGCAGTGCTGCTATCTTACTTCTGTTTCTCAGGTATATTTTTAGATGTGGCTGCTTTCTGTTCTCTCCTTCCCTCACTCTGCTCTTAATATTAACAGACAGGCCAGAAGTATGGTATTTACATAATTGCCTATATGCTGTTTCCTAATAGGGAGAGTATGGAGCCAATGTAGCAACTTTGATTTACAGGTTGTAGCAAAAATATAGCCCCAGTACTGTAGGTTATAACTCTTTGGAGTATCTGGACAGCACTTAAAACAATAATCTTTTTATGGCAACTACATATGTAATCTTTTCCAACTCATCCAAAATGATTCTGGCTTGCAGCAGGTTCAAGTGTGTTGATTATCTTTTTCAGCCCTGGAAGCTGATCATTCTCTTAATTAGCAGGAGCTGAGATGTGTTAGTGTTCTTGGGGTTGGTCCCCGCCCCCCGCCCAGAATGGAAGTGCGTTTCCCACCAAGACCGCATCACAGAACAACAGGCTAGAGAAGAATGAAAGGAGCCAATGTGAAAAATACAACCTAATTATCCCCAACAGGACAGCTGGTAAATGAAATTACAAAATCAAATACACTAGTTTCATGTGATGGAAGTTAAGGGAGGGTGAATTTGTTATGAATATTGAACCAATGAGAATTGGAGACCTTCCCATAAGCAAGGCCTCTTATCTCCCTGCCACCGAAAATTCACTGCTCCCACAGTAAGCCATCTAACACCCCACCACAATACGAGCTAGAAGATCCGACACCCAGCGGCAGAGTTGTTTCAATGTAAAATACAGGCGCCCGTTCGAAACGAAGAGCAGTACTGGTTTGGAGCTTTACAAATCTATGAGATGATTTTTCCATTTTGCCTGTCCTGCTTGTTTGGAGTTTCCATGGAGAGTCATCACGCCAGCATGAATTTAACAAGCACAAGCATCGGTCTCCTTTCATCAGATGAACTGACAAGGACAATATTTTTAACGTACCTGTGATGGGGCAGATTTCGTAGATAAGCAGAAGTGAAAATGGAGACTAAGGCAAGCGAGTGAAAAATCAGAATTGCCCTTTGGACAGAATTGTGTACAGGGACATTTAATAAATATTTTTGTTACTGTTGCTTACTCCCTCAATGTTTCCATTTTGAATCATCACCTTCAGACATTTAAACCTCAACTGAAAGAGCCTCGCTGGACCTGAAAAACTCGCAAGTTAGATCTCAGGGGAAGAACAAAGTCTCTCCTTAACCTCCAAAACCCAAACACACGGCAAATTTCATGCCCTTAGCTACTTTTGAGCTAGAGCTAAAAATCTGGGGTTTTGAATCTTTCTTTTGTTCGTATGTAATTGAAGTGAAAATGTTACCCTCTCTCTTCCCTGGTTTAGCGATGTAATTCTGCGACTCCTGCGACGCTGATGGGGACCTCAGCCAGCCTGTCCTGGCCGAGCAGCGCACAGAACACAGCGCCTCTGCTCCCAGCGCGTTTTCAAACCATTAAGTACAAAGTAATTGATACGGCAGTTGAAGTCTGGCAAACTGTTCAGGTACACACAAAGGAAATGCAGTATAGAAGTGTAAAATCATTAAAGGAATATTTTTATGGTTATTATCTTATAAATACATTTAAGCCAATAGCCCCTCCCTGCCTTCAGCAGGTACCTAGCTTTATCTACAGTATACAATCAATCACACCAGACTCTGCTTCAGTGCCAGTATTTTATGTTCTTTCCTTGCTCTACGTGCCAAGCCAAAGAGAAGAAACAAAGGCTGCTGTTGTTCCTGCAAAAAAATGGATTCTGCAGGAATTAGCGGGCAGTTTCCTTTCATGCACACATAGGCCTGCACTCTATACCACGAATTAACCTATGTAGACACGGTTGTAGCGTAATGTCTTTTCGGTGGAAAGTGTCCCTACAGAAACGTGTGTGGGTGCTGCATGTGGGAGAGGAGGTCGATAATAGCTCCAGAAACATTCTCTCCGATGGTAAATTACTGTGCAGCTGACAGGGGCGCCTTCAGCTGCCTACAGCCTTCCATTGTTACTGAGAAGGTGGTGACTTCCTCGTCATTGAATCTTTCCCCTTGTTTTGCTCTTCCTTCCTGATGATAAATGCACTTTTTATTATTCTAACCAATTCACCATAACTTTCAGAAATTTTATCACTCATTTAGATTTCACTCAGTGAGTCAAGCGGAAAAAATGTGTTCTCAAGCTGAGAGAAAACCCTCCCATTTGAAATCCCCGAGCCAAGAGCACCTCCCATGCAACATCCTCCAGCTGTTCCCACAGACAGAAAGAATCCACTCACGTGGCATCCTCAGTCCGTTCCCACCTCGGCCACTCCGGAGCATCTCCAGCAGGAAGGAGACCTGCCCAAAACAGCAACCCCTGGCTCTTCCCAGGCCTCCTCCCACGCGGCTCGCCCAGCACTTCCTCAAACCACACAAACCTCGTGGTGTGCAGCCTATTAAGATCTTCCCGTGCCAGCAATCTATCGCACAGCGTTGTTATTCCTGTTCCAGGGCCATGATTGTCACTTTTATCAGCTAAATAATAGTAATTTGAATACAGCAACAATTATGGGAACCTATTCCTCAGCTGTAGCCATTATCCCTGGTAGATTTAGAGTCAGCGCTGTTTTGACGAAGGCTGGGTGCATACAGAAAAGCTTGCTCTGCCAGGCAGCAACGTTCCAGGTAACAAACAACACACCTTCCACTTTTCTCAGAAACCTTCCTCTAAAATGATGACAGTTGTAAGCTATTTGTATCTTCTCCTAACCTGCTGAATAAGGACATGCCACGGTGGTACATTTTCCTTTGTAAGGACGAGTAGGACTTTGTGACTAGTATTGCTTTTTAACTTGAGAGCCCAGAAATACTAGCAGCACTAGCGTCTTAGGGAAATCCGAAAGCACACCGAAGTGCCCCGGCTTCACCGTTTTTTCAAAATAAAGATATGAGAACTGGAACTGTCTTTTTCTCTTGCCCTCGTTAGACATGAGATCTATAAGATATAGAATTCTATAGAATATATAGAATCTATATATAGATTCTAGATTCTATATAAGATATAGAATTAGAGATCTAGAAGTATGTGTGCACACACTCAAAGAGAAAGGACCACAGGGCTAAGGAGAACAACAGAGAAAAAACATTAAAAAGAGCACAGTACATTTGAAAACTTGAAAGAAGAAGAGAAAAATTTTTCTTAAAAGTCCTTTTCAAGCTTCATTTGTCACCACTGCAGATGCACAGAATCGCAAGCCCTCCCTTCTTGCCAACACAGTAGGGAAAAAAAAAAGACAATATACAAGCAACCCTGGCAACAGACCAGACAACTGGTGAAGATGGGAAAACCAGTTAGGGAAAAAACCCCACCGGCCTCCTGACCAACTGATGCATCGGCCAAGCTGTGCGCTTTTGGTGGAGGGGCTCCTAAGGGCTGGCCTGACCGCGCTCTCACAAGAGACATAAGGAGCCTTAATGTGGATATCAGATAGGAACAGTTACGTTAATGCTGAACTTTTTCTAAAATCCTGCCTTTAACCCTCACAGAAATTGGGACAGAATTATTCTTGGGCAGTTACAGTTCTCCCACTGAAGTTTTAACACAGCCTGCGATACACGGGTGGAATAAATACCTTACCTGGACTGGGAGAGAACAGCTATACTTGTAGGTTCAGAAATGCAGTACCAATTTCTCTACCACAAGTCACATAGAAACACTGTCAGAGCTGTTCCCTCTCCCCCTCAAGAACAGAGGGTAGTTTAAGAAGGAACCATTATACATGTCTGAAAATCTGAATTCTTCGCAGTTTTTAAATTGTAGCAAACAAAACCACAACACAGACAGATTTCCTCTTTTTATTCATCCCAAATGGAAGACACGTGGAGATAAGTCATGCCTGATATATGCAGTTACGTTACTGTTTTCCATCAGTGTAACCAAACTAAGGAAAATGCTCTTGTACACAGGTTCAGCGAGGCTTCGAGAAGTGCACGAAGACCTTCTTTTACTCCCTCTCCCAAAAGACATTGAACCGTCATCTTGGACTACTCAAGGTGTGGTAATTCCCACCCACCCTCCCGCTCCTTAAACCTTCTGGTTTTAGTGACTGGTTACACTTCACCCACTTTTACAGGGGGACAGAGCCCACAATTGGGTAACTAGGAGAAGCTAGGGCCTCTCTACTCCCACTTTGAATTTAAAAAGTAGCACACTTCCGTATTCCTGACTAGTACATTGACATGGTGAAGACACAGTTCAGGTCTCAAGTATAAGATAAAAGTATTTCAGATGTTTCGTACCTGATTATGAATGGATGAAGGGCAGAGAACAGGATAAGCAAGTAAGAACCGCAAAGAAAAGAAGAAAAATGAAAAAGAAAAGAGATTTTTCAAGGAAATGTTGATTGTTAGCAGAAATAAGCAACCTTCAGAGCGTACTACATCAGTGTGCACTTTTGTATGGTCCAGAAGCCACCCAAATTACTCGCCATATAACTAAAAGCAGGTACAGAGATACTTCTAAAACTCGTTCCAAATTGCAGTTTTGCTAGGCGTTTGGTAGGAAGGCAGTCACTGGCAGAGCAGTAGCAAAATCTGGTTTAGTTTTTCAATAACGAAGAGATGGGATGAACCATCAGGAAGAAATTTCAACTACCAAGTAAATAATCAGATACCAGAATTCCAACTTCTGGCTAATAAGTTAAACTTACAAAATTACAGATTCATCGAATGTTTGGCTCTTGCATGATTACTCTACTTAAACTCTGGGAGGAGTAAAAGAGTATCTTCTATAATTCATACAAATTATCTTATGATACTGTATTACAGAAATAAAAATATGTCAGAAAAATTAGTTACCACTTAAGTTTGAGGCATTTTATCCATTCTAACGCCAACGGTTGGCTTGGCAAAACCTTCTGCAGCTACTGACAATAAATCCCGCTGAAAATTTCAACTCTTCCAACTTCTCCAGACAAATTGGCTTCACCCCCTTCTCTTCATGACTACTGGTCAGGGCAGCAACATTTTCTGTGTAATAAAGAGAATGATGTTATTTCAAACACATGTCAAACATGATTTATTGTTGATTTTACTTCTTTAGTGATCTCCTGATCTCATAAATGCTACAAGAGCCACATAAAAAGACACCAGAATTCTCTTCAGAATTCTGGCTGCATAGCTGGCACGCCAGACTCTTTCCCTCCTCTTTAGCATTCGAACTTCTCATCTGAACCCCAGAAGCATACTGCTGCAGTCTCCTTCCAATTCTGTCAGCCACCTAGCCACACTACTGCTTTGCGACGAAAGCATGGGTTGGAGGGCACGCACTGAAGAACAGCCTGTAGGAGCTAGCTGGTATAATTGAGGACTTTTCCTAATAAGAGGAACAGGCAGCCTTAGAAATGTTCTTTTTTAAAATTACAATTTCCAAACAAAATATAAAGAGTGAGCTAGGGAAAAAAAAAAAGAAGAAAACTAGCTACATATATTACATCTTTTAATGGAACAGAAGCACACAAGTTTATGCCGCTTATGTTTGCATGTAAGTAGCTCATGGTGGTTCGGCCTTCCTTCTGGTAAGTTCTCAAATAACGTTCACCTTAACCCAGCATTACTGCAGTCAGAGACATTTATAGGCATGGTCATCTCCTAACAGAGCAGCAGAGAAGTACTCGCTGGTCTTCTGGCAGTGTCCAGGCTGTGCCTCTAACCTTCCCAGAGGTCTTTTACGTTATCAAGGAGACAGCACCATCTAGGTCTTATCGATTTTTGTTTGGGGGTTGGGCTTTTTTCTCATCCTCCTGCTCCCCCGGCCTCCAACGTTCTGCTACTGTGACTTCAAGTATGAACACATTTGTGGATGACAAAGTTGGTGGAAAGAAAGCAAACGCAAACACCCAAAGAAATTATTTGTATTATGAAAGCCGCAGATAACATGGAGCAAAGCGCTTTATAACTTCTATGAAAAGAAGCTAGTTTGGTGAGCATACGCAGACTGCAACTGCAAGACAGCGCTGGCGAGATGAGCACGACAGGCCAAACCATCGACTGCTGAGCAGCGCAAGCAGCACGCCTTGACAACCGTTATCACAACAAACCCATATTCGTAGGACATTTGAAAGGAAGGTACTGAAACAGCTTTACAGATGAGCAGCAACAGGTGAGATGAGTAAGAGCCATCGGAACAGCAAACATTCAGTATGTGCTTAAAAACGTAATTAATGAGAAGGGTGAATGCCCTCCTAATGAAGGCAGATAAAGGAACAGCCGCTAATTTAGTCTTAAACGTCAACTTGTGGCTCATCATCTAAACAGAGATATTAGAGATAAGCCAAGAGCTTATTCTGGAAGGAGAAGGTTTAATGTTCTCCTCCCAAACTGTCTGAAAGTTGCCAACCAATTTGGTTTTGCAGATGAGGTAGCCAGAAATATGATGTAGGGGAAGAACAGAAAGGAGAACAGAGTCCTGCAAAGCCTCCACTAAGAGTTCTGAAAGAACAGCACAGTCCTTAGTTGCTTGAGAACCTCACTCGGCAACAAAAGTTTTTGCATATTATAGAGTTCTTGGAATTAAGAAAAAGCAGTCCCGAAGAACATCGGAGAACGCTTCATGGCGTGGAGCAACTGCATTGTATTTCAAGTCTCTCAATAAGGAGATGTGTCTGCATAAAATTTTAACACCTTCCAGAAGAGTGTTTTTCTGGCTAGACGAGCAAGGGAGTGGGAACTTGGTGGATTTCGGCTGCACGCTCAATTTGAAGAAGCTGGCTAGGGGAGGGCACCGGGTTTCTCCTCCTTTGGTACCTGAGGTGGCCACAGGTCCACCAGCCTGCAGGACAGTGTTTGCGAATTGTAGGCACCTCTGGGCATACCTCTCTAGGAAACACCAAGAGGGGAGGACATTGCCATAGCCATAGCTGTGTCTAACTTAAACTAGAGATAGTAATGGTAGAAATAGTACTTCGTGTATGGCAATACTAAAATTCACCAAAGGCTAGCAGATAATGTACAAAACGTCCTCCCTGTTCCCAGGACTGTTATCCCAGGAACCTACCTAAACTAAAACCAAAACCAACAAAATCTTAACAAAACCGAATGCAGTCACACCTCTGGCTGTGCTGCTTCTCTCAATGTAGATAAGCTGGAATACTGTAACAAACCCCCAACATTTACATCCATTTTCTAATGTCAGTTGCACGCAGGCATTTTTACTTCTGCCCTACAGTTCTGCAGCCTTTGCACAGCAGCAGCGAAGGGGTTTGCTTTGCCATTTGCCTTTCCTTGCAGAATTGCACTCCAACAGCTCTGGCACCAGCTGGAGATGGCACAGATTCACTACCACAGCCTTCTATAAATCAGGTGTTCCTGTGGCTCATGAGGAACATTTAGATGCCTTTTAAAGCTGCCATTACATTATATTTCATAGGTGCCACAGAAAACATTTTCTCTCCAACATAAGCATATTGCATATTAAAAGGTAGCTGAGTCAACAAGTAGTATGGATATCATACATAAAGTTGATATTGTACTCAAACAGCACACTGACTTCAAAAATGCAATTTACTACTGAAAAAGAAAACAAAAAGGATCAAACCGTGGCCACTCTATATTTACTTATATTTCAGTGCTCAGTCCTAAAGATTAATTGACAACATTTTAAGTTAATTAATAAAGACAACATGAAATCCTTCCTTTTAGCTGCTGCTCTGCGTTTATTAGACAACTAACGTGGATGGAGTACGTGGAGATGTAGATAAAGGCCTCTCCTTTTTTTTCCTTGCCTTTCGGCAGAGGCTGCAGGCAGTAGAAACTCAGTATGAAAGGAGCTGCCATGTGACTCAGTCCCATACAAGCTGTCCTCACAAAACAAAGAGCGAAGAATGCTAACCAAATGAATCACAAGTCACTCCTGCAAAACATCCCCTACTTTCTAGCAACTGCCAGCCCTGGGAGCTATCTGTCCTGTCAGTCCGAGTGACAGCCCATGAATAAAAGGGCACCTTATTACAAGATTAGTAACAGCAAGTCTAGGTTTCAAAACCACCATACAAGTTATGATCCCTGGCTATGTAGGGAGGCAGAAACTGAAGCAAAGCCCCGTGGAAACAAAGCCATGATTTGGGAAATATTTTTCCTGCTAACGTTGGCTGCAAGTGAATGGCTGTGATACTTTAGCATTCTGTACATCACCCGATTTTTATCAGAAGAGCTGCTCTGCTTTCAGCTGGCTATCAAATTTGCCAAGCTAGTACGATTCTGACAACATTTATGCCATTTAATGTATCAGCATGTTGATATCTTGGACACAAACCCCTGTAAAAATACATAATTATAAATATGCATGTTAGGTTATCCTTTTTGCATGATGCCATAAAGAGAGGGGAAACAGATTATTTCCAAATTGACTGTATCAGCAAAGCATAACACAATATCCCAGGGTCAGTATCAACAAGGAAAGCGTTTCATTAAACCACGGGATTTCCTTCAATGACATTTCACAGGCCTCCCGCGCGCAACGGATGCGTGACAGCTTTGCCAAAGAGGCTGCAAGAATCACCTGGCACAGAAAAGACTGATCTGAGGACAAGAATTTCTAGAGTTCCCTCTGAAGCGCGAGGGGATAGCGCTGTTAATTGTTACTGCACGTGTGGATAGGCTGCTTGCGTGACGGCATTTTTAAGTGGCATTACCTAACCGCCTGCATTCTGTTCTCAGAGAATAACAACTTCTTCACTTCAAAATTGACTCCTTGGGTGAAGAAATGCTGTGGACAGACGACATCTGCTCTTAAAGGAGACAGAGAAAGGGAATGAATCAGGACAGGGAATGTGTCTTCCTTTCCAAATATACGTAGGTTTTTAATATAAATTAACAGATGTACAGAAGAGAATCGGAAAGCAGGAGTTTAGAAGTAAAAACTTTTAAAAATATTAAATATAGCATGAATATACCGCTTAAAATAGAACTGATTCATGGAGAGAAAGGAAGTACTTAATGACTTGCTCATGCTTAAGGACTCTTAAAAACAAGTATCTGTTACTCATGCATTTGAAGGATTTGCTACTCCTGAACTACTGATTCGAAAAGCTTTTGATACCACAACATGAAGACATATCCCAAAGGGCTACTGTGTAGGTTGCAAGTCTGTGTGCTCTCAGAACACAGGGAAGGGAACGTTAGCCAGAGGAGGAAAAAAAATAAAGGCATTAATTGCTTTGGTTCTGGAAATAAGATGAAAATAAGGTTCTCTGCCCAGAAGAAGCACCAGTTATCTATCTTGTAGTCCAATCATCCAGGCACAGGTTAAAACCAAACTCTGACTATACATCTACCCACCATTCTGTGACCTCATCCAGCTGACCCTAAACAGAACAGAAAATCCTGCTACAGCTGTAGTAGCCATCCTAAAAAGTTGGAAACAATTTATCCTGTAATCAAACTGACTTTTTAGAACAGAAACCTGCCAACTGTACCTGGAAGTGAGATCATTGTGGGTATATGCATTGGGAACGTATTTTCTTTTACCAGATAAAAGACCTTGCCATGAGCTACCAAGATGAAAAACTAAGATCAGGATATTGAACGCGGCACATCTGAATTGAAACGGTTAATATCAAAACCCAACTACCCTCATCCTCCCACCAAAAAACCCCAAACAGTCATGTAAAGAAGAACTAGCCATTGAATTGGCTAGTTGGCTTCACCAAGGGCAAGTCCTGCCTGACCAACCTAGTGGCCTTCTATGATCGGATGACTACATCAGTGGGCAAGGGAAGAGCTGCAGATGTCATCTGTCTGGACTTCTGTAAGGCCTTCGACACAGTCCCCCACAGCACCCTTCTCTCTAAACTGGAGAGATATGGATTTGATGGGTGGACTGTTCGGTGGGTAAGGAACTGGCTGGATGATCACATCCGAGGGTAGTGGTCAGTGGCTCCATGTCCAGATGGAGACTGGTGATGACTGGTGTCCCTCAGGGGTCTGTACTGGGTCTGGTACTATTTAATATCTTCAGCAACCACATAGGCAGTGGGATCGAGTGCACCCTCAGCACGTTTGCAGGTGACACCAAGCTGAGCGGTGCAGCTGACACACCTG